>PNEQ01043904.1:70784-135389 GCA_003012365.1 Medauroidea extradentata
ATATATATATATATATATATATATATATATATATATATATATATATATATATATATATATATATACAGGTTGAGGATGCTAACTGTTTAAAGCTCTCCACAGTGACACTGGAGACTCCGAGACAAGTGATTCGACAAAGGATATGTAGGGTCCAAACAGACGGGAAAGGCCCGAAAATTCGCCTTCAAGTTTCCATGACGTCACATCCGGCATGTCCGCATCAGGCGCGTACGAACGAGTATTCAAAGGAGTTCCTTCGATCCAACCTATCTCTGTGGCTCAGTGTCTGCGTCAGAACCTTGTAAACTTGCGGTCCGAGGTTCGTGTCCCAGTGTCGACATTTTGTTGTCAACGTTACTTTTTGCAATTTTAACTTACTTCAACTGTTATTTCTTATTTACCCTTTGCTGCATAATTTATTTTATTTTGTTTTAGCTGTGTTCTACATTTATTGTTAACAGCCCCATTAGTTTGAATTTGTTTTATGCATGTTCGATAAAGTTGTTAGCAAAGACGAGCTGTTGGCTCGGTGTGCACTTTTGTGGACAAGTTTGTATCAATTGTTCTCTATCATGAAGCTTACGGGGACATTGTTATGATATTTTAAACAAGGAATCACCGAACCGGTACAAAGTACATCTTTTAAATTAATCAGTCCTAATAATGTACATAATGGGCGCAGTAATTCATTAAGACAACAGTCACTTTCCTAACAAGGAATTGCTTGTAAGTTAACGTGTCAAATGACGCAGAATTACGACAAAAACTTCATTGTTTACAATAACGAAGAAGAAAAAAAACCTGGCCGTCTCGCATAAGATTGGAGATTGGTACGACAGGGTCGACACCCAAGCACTGGCGAACGGGACAACTGTGTTGACGGCGTGGTCTGCCCATTGATGGCTGGTAAACTCACAACTGTGTGTGGTTTTAGGAGGTCGCAGCGAAAAAGCCGGCCTCGTGTTTTGTTTCTGTCATCGCTGTTAAGAAAGGTGCTGTGAGATAAAGGCCCCTGAAGATGAACCGGTTCACATTTATCGAAATGGCAGATATGCATCTATGTTTTGGTGAGGCCCGTTCAAATGCAAATGCAGCAGGACGCCTGTACTCACAAAGATTTCGTAGGCGTGTTTGTCCAAGCCATGTTTACTTTTCTACAGTGGATCGTAGACTTCGAGAAAATGGGTCTTTTGACGTAAGTACATACTGTGTTGATACTGATTTCAAATGCCGCGTTAGTTACTGATAAAATTAATTAGGACGATTGTTTTAGGTTCGTCAAGGACGAGCGGCTCGGCAGCATGCCCAGAACAGGATCGAAGACGCTGTGTTAGAGTCCGTTGACAATGACCCTGGTACCAGTACCCGTCGCGTTGCCGGACAGTTAGGCGTTGATCAAAAGACAGTTTGGAATGTATTGCATCAGTATGGGTTCCACGCGTACCACAAAACAAAAGTACAAAAGCTTCACAAACGGGATTATCCGTTAAGACGTGCATTTTGTGAGCGATACCTGGACGAATGCCGTCAGAATCCCGAGTTTCCTTCTTTGGTGTTCTTTTCGGATGAGGCAACATTCAATGAGGATGGAATATTTAACTTCAAAAATATCTGTTGGGCCCTCGAAAATCCCCATGAGAGCTACAAACGTGGCCGGCAAGAAAGATTCAAGGTCAACGTATGGGCAGGCATTGTAGGGGACTATCTGATAGGACCATACATTATACCAGAAAGACTAACTGCTGATAATTATCTGATCTTTCTGAGAGTTGTGTTACCGGAGTTTTTGGAAGAGGTTCCCATCAGAGTTCGGCGAAACATGTGGCCGCAACATGACGGTGCGCCGGCACATAGCGCCAGACGGGTACGGAACTACCTCAATGATACCTACCCTGGACGATGGATAGGACGTTTTGGTCCGTTTCCTTAGCCAGCACGATCCCCTGACCTTACTCCCCTTGATTTTTTCTTTTGGGGCGCCATGAAGAATTTTATTTACAAGATGCCTGTTCAAGATGAACAGGATCTTGTCGCACGGATTGCCGCCGCCGCTCTCGAAATCCGAGATAATGCAGGTATTTTTGGCCGCGTACGAGAGGCGATGTTGCAGCATGTCAATGTGTGTATTGCAGCTGACAGCGCCAACTGAGCAATCCTTGTAAATCGTAATAGCGCAGCGAAAGTTGTCTTAATTTTTTTGTTATTGTAAACAATGAAGTGTTTGTCGTAATTCTGCGTCATTTGACACGTTAACTTACAAGCAATTCCTTGTTAGGAAAGTGACTGTTGTCTTAATGAGTTATTGCGCCCGTTATGTACATTACTAGGACTGATTAATTAAAAAGATGTACTTTGTACCGGTTCGGTGATTCCTTGTTTAAAATATCATAACAATGTCCCCGTAAGCTTCATGATAGAGAACAATTGATACAAACTTGTCCGCAAAAGTGCACGCCGAGCCAACAGCTCGTCTTTGCTATCAACTTTATCGAATATGCATAAAATAAATACAAACTAATGGGGCTGTAAACAATAAATGTTGAACACAGCTAAAACAAAATAATATAAAGGGTAAAAAAAGAAATAACAGTTAAAGTAAGTTAAAATTGCAAAAAGTAACGTTGACAACAAATTGTCGACACTGGGACACGAACCTCGGACCGCAAGTTTACAAGGTTCTGACGCAGACACTGAGCCACAGAGACAGGTTGGATCGAAGGAACTCCTTTAAATACTCGTTCGTACGCGCCTGATGCGGACACACCGGATGTGACGTCATGGAAACTTGAAGGCGAATTTTCGGGTCTTTCCCGTCCGTTTGGACCCTACATGTCCTATGTCGAATCACTTGTTTTGGAGTCCCCAGTGTCACTGTGGAGAGCTTTAAACAGTTAGCATCCTCACCCTGTATATATATATATAAATTCTTCAAGCAAGCATTTACTTGTACACAGTGTATTATTTAGTTTTTTCTTTTGATAATTCGATCTGCATCATGAAGAAGGGTTTTGCGAAAATAGCAGAGAGAGATAAATATTGCATACTTATAATTGATGAAATCGAACTTCAACCTCACATTTCACTCAATTAAAAACAGGGTGTGATCGAAGGGTTTGAAAATTACGTACAGGGAGCCAGTCTATGTAAATTTTCTGATCATGGGTTAGTCTTCATGCTCCGTGGAATTTCCGGGAAGTGGAAGCAACCTGTGGCTTTTATGTTCAGTGAAAGTACTACTGATACTGTAACTTTGGTGAAATGCATCAAGGAAGTCATAAGTGCAATTCAGAAAACCGGTTTGCACATGTTGGCCACAGTATGTGATCAAGCGACCACTAATGAAGCAGCAGTAAATTACTTTAAAAAAAGAAGCCAATGAGTACTGTTTGAAACAATACACATAAAATAAGTATTTTGAATTTTCAATAACAATGTAGAAATTATTCCGTTATTTGACCCACCGCACTTGCTAAAAGGCATCAGAAACAATCTGTTGCTGAATAACCTGTACTTTATTTGAAAGAAAGGAAAGCAGCAGGCTTCGTGGGACCATATACAACAGTTTTATAACCTAGACTCTGTACTGGATGATAATATGAGGACATGTCCAAAGCTAACGGGCGAGCATGTCAAACTGGGTACCATCAGGAAGATGAAAGTTAGCACATGTGCCCATGTATTCAGCCAGCGAGTATCTTCCACTAGGAGAATGCTTGCTACTTGAGGGTG
Source organism: Medauroidea extradentata (assembly GCA_003012365.1). Lineage (NCBI taxonomy): Eukaryota > Metazoa > Arthropoda > Insecta > Phasmatodea > Phasmatidae > Medauroidea > Medauroidea extradentata. The sequence goes on from PNEQ01043904.1 coordinate 74,514, forward strand.
AGTAAAGCTGAATTTAGGGTTGATATTATTGGTTTGCAATTGTTTTTTTAAGTAGGTTTTCCACAGAAAACATTATGTAGTTTTTTTTTTCTGTTCCAAAAACTGCCTAACTTTACAAGCGTAATTTAAAAAGATTAATAAAAATTATTTTTGTAAAACAAAGTTAGAAATGTAGCTCTACATTAGCTGATAGAATCACAACAAAAATATTATTACAAAGATATTAAATACATTGCTCTATTTCACACTACCTAATTTTAAAAATACATATGTCTAAAACTGATTGTGTGATTGCAATGATATCTTATAAAATTTACTTCGTGAATTTCCTTTAACTTGAAAAATTTTATATTTATGATTAGCAAAATTACTATTTCTACAAACCACAAACATTACCTCTAACATTTTAACTTTTTTTAATTTTGACATGTGATTAAATTTCAAATATTTCCATTAAGATTTTCTTATTTACGGGAAGTGATATTTTATTTAGGCCTTGTATGTAAGCAGGGTTAAGTACCAATCTAATACATATTACAAATTATGTTATTGTAGAACATCAGTTCTATAATGTAGTTTAGTAGTTGTCATGTCCAAAGTAGCCACTATTAAGTGTTGACAATAGTTTCTTATATAGTAGCCTACATTTTAGAGCAGACACTATTATTGAACTTATAGTACTTTAACTCCTACTTTAGACTGGAGGTGTCCAGCACAAGTATAGCAGCTATGTGCTTGAAAATATTTTATGCGAAAATTCCCAAAAAAAGATTGAAATCAGGGCTTTTACCCTATAACTGTACTGAGTTTATTTTCACAGAACTAACTTAGATATGTTTGCAAGTCTCATAATGCTTGATTATGAGACCTGTTCTTATATTATCCAGATTTGTTCGACATCCCTTAGTCTGTCTGCGAGATATTTTAGAGACTACAATTTTATTTTTATTGAGTATTACTGAAAGTTTGTTTGGTATACATACATTACCCTATTACTAATGATTTTTAATTAATTTTTTAGGTAGAGATGACTGCAGTTTAAGACAAGAAGTCATAGACACAGCTGATTTGTTCTTGTTTATTGATCAAATTTTCGACAGCATAAATTGGGTTTCAATCCAGCCAAAGAAAGGGAAATCCTTGCAGTGCTCAGTATCGGACACATCCCCACACCTGAAATTCTGGCAAGAGGCCACTTCCGTCTTGAAAACATTTGTTTCATTGATGTGCAGTGTAAGCTTAGTACGCCACCAACTTACCAAAACTAGATTTTAACTTTAATAGGTCTTGAAGTTATTTAGAATAAATTGAAGTCTCTTGGCTTCAGGTTCGTGGTACCAAAAGTATTCAACCAAGCCCTTTAGAAAATTTGTTTTCCTGCATAAGGGATCATGGTATCTGCAACATAATGCCTTCATCTACTGGAGTCATTTCATCTTTTAAGAGTCTTGTAATTAATAACTTCGCTGCAATGCACTCTGTGCATGCCAACTGTGTACAGGATGATACTTCAAAATCTCTTGACACGCTGAAAGACTTTATCACTGGACGCACTGCTAATGCTACCGAAAATAGTGTATCAAATTGTTCCTACCCCACGCTAGACACTCTAGATGAGGACGTGGAGAACACAAGTACTCTTTCCACAGCTACACAAGTATATGTCACTGGATACTTTGCGAGAAAAATGTTTTCTAAGTGTACAGATTTTGGTATCTGTCGAAAAATTTTGTTCAACAAAGGAAGAATACCTGGAAGTGAAGTAATCGAGGCTAGATTTTATACCCATATGGCTTTGTGTTATCCCATTGCACTTTTCTCTAGGATTGGCCTTGTTGTAGTTAAAAGTGGTTTCGAAGTACTAACCAATCATATGCAATAGACCTAATATCAAAGATACTCTCTGTACTGTTATTTTAACAGAATTTGACATGAGTATGTTCATCTGCAAAAAACATTATTTGTGCAGTTACGTACTTGATTTAGCTCTTCGGTTGCCCATACACAATTGGTGTAAGGTTGTAAATAGGCTCCTAAGTGGCAAGTTGCCCAGCGTGGGCAACAAAGTTGATTGCATACAACTAGCAGATCAACTGAAGTTTAAGAAGTCTGTGAAAAGAAAGCGCTTGATAGGAAGTAGGGAAAAGGCTATGCACTTATTGTCCAAGACCTACAGACTTGTGTAATGACTGGCACTACTTAGGTTCTATTCTAAACTTTTCATACCTGTGTAAATAAGCTGAAACTGAGAGCATTTGGTACATCGCCATTTGTATTCAAAGAATTCGTATACTTGGAGTCATTTTCTAAGGTTTGATTTGGAATGTTCATTTATTGCTACCTATTTGACTTCGTTGTATATTTTGTACATATTGTACATAGATGTTTGCAGTAGTGTCTAAATTGGTTTGCATTTATTATACAGGTTGAGTCAGGAGGAAATTACATGCTGTGAAGGGAGACAGTACTAGTGATTCTGAACTAAATGTTTCTAATAAACATATACCCATTTCTTAATCGTTTCAGAGAAACCGAATGAAAACAACAAGGAACGGGAAATGTGCAGGTGACGGTAAATCACAATACTTTTATATTGAAGAGCGACAGTATCACGTCAGGGTTTGAGCTAATTAGGCTATTCCTTGAAATACACTTCACCTTCTTAGGAATTAAATTTTAAAAAATCCTATCTCCGTGCTTACCTATGTCCTGAGTGGAACCCATTCTTACAATTTCAGGTTTTTAGTTCTAGTTGGGACTGTGCACGTGTCTGTTCTCATTTTAGCAGTGTTCTAGCACAGCTTAATAGCTCATTTTTCTGTACAACGACAAATAGATTTGCGTGTAAAGTCAATCTTTTTTTTGCAAACCACGTCAGAAATACCCTGAATGTTTTGCGGAAGAAACTGCTCTGCAATACGGAAGTATATACACCAGGATTTGTTGATTACAAATCTATGCATTTGAATTCAAATTAACCGTTCTTAAAATTTTTGTTGGTTAGGATTAAGTAACCAATTTATATGTTTACAATAGAGGTAAAAAGCAAGCTGATTTGAAATAGTTATGACATCACAAGTGTAGTGCAAGTTGTAGATATGTGGTTGTCAATGGATGTACGTACTAAAGAGGCTGTAGAATTTTTTAATCGTTATTAATTGTGTATCACATACTGCAGGAGCATATTGTTTACTTTGTTACATTTATTTGCCACATTGATGACAAAATAGTAATGAAAAATGACTACGGGTACAGTAAACCCTCAATTTAACAACACGCCACAGTTCCCGATGGAAATGTTAAATTGATAATGGGATTACAATGCAACCAATTTTGAACCCTATAAAATTAAATATTGTGTCGCTTGCTTACAACAAATACTTCAGTTTAATGAAAATATTAATAAATTTGATAGCCAAGTTGCACCATCCCTGGTGCTGGTGCGGCGTCGGTGGCGCCTGGTGTGCTTTATGTGAACTATCATCGGGATCGAATCGCAACCTCCTTGCCTTTGTAGTTGTCTTGTGTTCTCTATGTCCCTTCCCTCTCCTTCCTTTTTGCGCGTGCGTAGTAGCTTCGGGTTCTGGCCAAATCCCTGCTGGTATTGCTCGTGTGAACTTTTTTACTCACTCTTCTTCTGGATTTTAGCCTGTTCAAATGTAAGTGTATCTGCTCTGATTGTATTGCGCTTTTTGAGAATTCGTTCCCCATGATGGCACGACTGCTACCGTCATGTGTTAGGTGTTTTATTCAACTTCCACTTTTGTAAACTTTGAAAATTATATTTTTAGGCCGCCATCCAAAAAGGTATCTCTCTGCTCCTTCAATAAAGGTACAAGCAGCAGAGGTATCAGTTTTGGAGCCGTCAGTGTAAAAGTAGGAAAAACCCTTAAAAGTTGGCGACCCAAAATCGTTAAAAAGGCATGGGTAATTGTAAGCGGGAGTGGTAGGCTTCGCAAAGTTCGCCAGATCAAGCCAGGAGAAAGTTCTCCTTCAAATACTTTTTTGTAAAAGGAGAGTAGGTTCAAGTATGCAAGTCTTTTTACTTAGGTACACTTGCAATCTCACAGAAACAAGTTTACACTGCGCATTCAACAAAAATTTCTGAAACAAACACACCTAAACAAGACCAAAGAGGGAGAAATGAAAAAAGTAAAAGGGTGCCAACAGGAAATACAGATTCAGCGAGGGTACACATTTGCTCATTCCCTATTGTAGAATCCCACTACTGCAGAGCGACCACTACAAGGAAATACTTAGGCTCACACTTAAGTATATCAAAAAAGTTTGATTTGTACAAAGAAAAGTGTGAAAATGAGGACATTATTCCAGTAAAAAAATCCATGCACTACAGAAATTTTGTAACCGAAATGAGAGAAGTATGAAACACTGAAAAGAAAAATAAAAACTTACCAGTCTTGCTGTTTGATCTACAGGATGTTATTTTGACACCTCATGCTGACCTCAGTTTTTTTCTACCTCCGAAAATTGAATATTTATAATTTAACAGCTTACTTTACAGTGATCAAAAAAGTATACTGTGCAATTTGGAGTTAAAATATGGCGGGACGTGCTGGCAATGATATAACCAGTGCATTCCATACGATACTGAATGTCTTAGCAGAAGAAAACGATATTACAGAATTGATAACCTGGTCAGACTCGTGTGTACCACAAAACCGGAGCTCTATCATTTCCAATGCAGTACAACAATTTCTTACAGGAAACCCAAATATTTATTCTGTAACTATGAAGTATTCCCTTCCTGGCAATTCGTGTGTTCACGAAGTTGATAGTGTGCACAGTACCATCGAAAAATACATGTCGAAGACAGACTTTTACTTTTACTCCCTAGTAGGGTTGATCAGGCTTTTGAAAAAAAATAATCCTAGAAACCCATTATGTGTAATCCAAATGAGGCCTCGCGATTTTAAAGACTTTCAGTGCATGACAAAACTTCTAAATTTTAAGATTGTTCCATTCACACAAGTAGCATGTTTGACATTTTCAAGGCCTTAGCATGTTGTTAAATACACATCATCGCATGACAGATTTGAGCCTGAGAGAGCTTCAAACATAAAATACTCTGAAATCCTCACCAGAGATTCAAAACGAGCTGCAAGGAAACCAACTGACTGACTGGAAGTGTTCAGAAGAAAGCCAAAAATACAGAAATGCGAACCAGAAATTTCTGAACTGAAGAAGGACATCAAATCTGCATTTCTTTCATGCCACTCGAAGATAAGAGAGTTCTACAGAATAGTTTTACATTTGGACTAATTCTCAGATCCTGATTTGTGTGTTCAATCTGTGTTCAGTGGTTTTAGTTAAAACTGTGTTAATACTATCAAAGGACATACATATTTTTATGTATGCGGTACTGATATTGTAGTGTATATGGTAGTTTGATAAGGTTCAAAGTGCGGTTACAATCTTGTCTTCCTCACGAACAGTGAACATTAATTGTTTAAGGTTCTATCTGCAATATAGTCTTTATAATAAATAATAATTTTGAGCCACAATTTTCACTTCTTATAATTAAAACTGTAGAACACAATATCCATGTTTAGAATATATATATATATATATATATATATATATATATATATATATATATATATATAATAATTAGATATTTCTGCACAAATAAAAAAAAATATAAAAATTTAAACTTTACCCTTGTTTTTTTCTAAAAACATACACTGATGCAGTTACAAACGTGTCACCCCAAGGCAGCGATAAGCCTATGAAAATGCATTTAGTAATCTGGAGACTACATTAGATGCTTTTAATACCGTGTTTTATTATTCGCAAAGTCGCAATTCAAATTATAAATGGATATGACGAAAAAATGTTAACCTATTCGGAAAGTTAACGTACATTGGGGCAACAATACTAGTGCATGTGGCGATGAGTTTTCGAAAAAAAAATAGATTTTATAGGTCATTGTATCCCATTAATCTGGCATATACAGACAGCAGACAATAAATTTAATGAAATTTCAACTATTCTTGGCAGTCTTAGGAGTTACTAATCAAAAAGTATGCCTTCGAAAATTGATTTCTTCTGCAACCTTGCCAATATTTAAATTAATAAAAATGGGTTGGGGTGGTGCAGTTAAGTATGTAGGGCCTAAGATACCAAATTTCTCACATAATCTATCCAATTTACTTCCCTGCCATTTTATGATTCTTGGGTTTAAATATGCTATTTGCTTGGAAGTTTTTGGCCACATAGGTATTCTTGTTAAAAAGAGAACAACGTTCTAATAAAAAAAAGTGCTTCGATAAAGTTAATGGACGCAAGTTAATTTTTTTCCCTTACTGCCACGTTAAATTCTATGGCGTGATTACATGTTAGGTTTTGTAATATCCCTTAAAGTAAGGTTCCGACTAAGATAAGGTCGAAGATTCGAGAATTTCTCTATTTGCTGTTAGAGTAATTAATAAATCGTATATGCTTACAATTTTAACACTAGACTATGAGTAGGTAATTTTGTTGGTGTGTGCATGCATTCGTTTTATTACCCTTGTGTGGGCTCTTCATGTAAACAAGACAACGTAAACTCAGGTAAGTTTCAAAAATAACAATTGTACGCCAGGTTACGTACAAATTCGCACACGCCGTCAGTTATGCACTTTCAAAGCCTTGAATTATGTTTTCAACCAGATGACTGCATAAATTTGCCGCAAGTTATCACGCATAGTTTCAATGAAATATAAAAAATAGCATATACAGTTAATTACATGTGTTAGTACATGTGCATGTAGCATTCATGAGATAATTATATCGCTGTGGAAGATAGCATTCTATAAACCTCCCTATTCTGCGACTTAGATTACCAAACAGTCGTTTGGAACAGATATATGTTCAGTAACAACTTTTTTTTGTAGGAAACAGAAATTCACAATAAGCTCCCTGTGTCCTGAGTACAAACTTTTCCGGGACATTGTGATATGTACCGTAAAACGAGATGATTGGAAACACTGGGGTAAATAGAAAAAAATTAGAAATAAATTCCTAGCTGATACCTTTCGTTTTAAAAAATTATAATTCCTATAAAACTATTGTTTGTAAACAGTTTTATCTTTCTTACCTAAAAACAGAATTCGTATAACAGAATTAATACCGAAAGTTTAGTTTTAAAATTTTGTTTCTATTCACCCCAGTGTTTCAAATCACCACGTTTTACGGTACCGACTTCTAACGAAACACGTATTGCAAATATTGAGTACAAACCCTTTGCAGAGCATGTTTCTCTATGTTTCTGCGGAACCGCGGGGTTAACGAATCTCTATGGCATCAATACTTAGGACGCTAACGTACGTAATAATGGTGCTAGTATTTAGTTAATGAGTGCTTAAAATATGATTTCTCATTATAGTTACTGTCTCCTTGCTACTATTTTTGACTCATGGAGACATCCGTAGTGATAAACTAAATATTTTTTCCAAATAAATCATCTGATTAAAATGTTGTTTTAGTGTTGGCCACAGAAATTGTTATTCCTCATTATGATTCTTGTCTCATTACTACGATTATTGAGCTTGTGGATAATTTATGTTTTAATAAGAAACATTGATTTACAAGTCTATAGATTTTTCGCGAATCAAAATGTAGTGTTTGCGATGAAGTGTGTTTTTGTTCCAACAAAAATATTTTGTCTTTTTATTTATTAAAGGCGGTTCCGTAAACTATAATTACATTATAAAGTACAAGAGGGCAATCTATATATAGTCTTACAACATCGTTACATTTGTAAAATGAATATATATAGTCATATTATAATAGAGTATTGCCTTTATTTTAACGTTTAACTATTGATTTTGTACACACCTGCACCATCTGTTGACTACAAAAGTATCAACAGACTACATAGTTCGGCTGTCGGCCAGTAGTGCTATTAGATACGCGAATCATTCGATTTCCATTCCTCCTAACCTTCATAACCTAAACTGATAATTTAACGGACAGATTTATGCTTGTGGATAGTTAAAAGCGCGGAGTTATGCTCTCAGTAACATTTTTCGTACTTTTTGACTCAAACAACATAACACTTAAAAGAGTATGAAATTTATATGTATAATGTTAGTGTTATCTGGCATAAGTATAATTTTTAGTTTAAATTAAATAAATACTGTATGTGTTTTTAGGTAACCCACCAACAATGTTGGAAAGGAAGGAGGGCAATTTCAACTCCTCCTACAACTTCCATGGAAGAAATTCGAGCAGGAGTGTCAGATTTGGTAATCTCTAGCAATTTGTTACTCACTGACTCTTTTGGTGATGACAAATATTATATGCAAGGGTGGCAACACAATGAACAGAACTTTTATTATGATCATGTTGTAAAAACAGCTGGGAAAGCAATTGAAGTTTGTTTGCAAACTGTAGAGCAAACTGGTGATCTGTGGCATGTAGAGCATAGGCTGAGAGTTACAGGTAGCAAGTGTTATGCTTTGCATACGTATTCCAAGACAGCAAAGGGAAATATCGCTCGGGACTGCGTGACCAATTTAATCTTACGTATTTTCGGGTAATTACAGCACGAGTTTTGGAATTACCAATGAGGATAATGGTCTAAGAGCAATTTAAAATCTAACAAAAAACTATGTGACAAAGTTAGGTTTGATAATTAAACCTAATACTCCTTGGCTTGCATACAGCCCAGATGGTGTTGTGTCGGAAAAAGGGTATTCTTGTTGAAGTGAAATGCCCAAATGTGGGTAAAACATTGTCGTCAAGGAGCTGACAGGATGTAGTAAATGTATCTGTGCGGATGGAAATCAAATGGTATTGAAGAAAAGTCATGGCCAAACCCAATTGGGTCTTTTGTTAACAAACCTGAAGATGTGTGAATTTGTTAACAAACCTGAAGATGTGTGAATTTGTTGTTTTAAAAAAGTTGACAAGAAATGTATTTTCATACGAGTAGAAATTGCTAATGTTTTGTTAGTAAAATGCTGAGAAATTTGAGGACTGTGTGTTTTTGCCAGATGTTGCAATTTTTAATCAAAAAAGTGCAGTGCAGTTGATTTTCTAGCTAAGCTTATGTGGGTTTATATTTACGTAATCATATATCTGCCAACAATCTTGTTTTAAGCAGCAGATTTTTCATCCTATCTCCTGCCCTCCAACATAGTCATTCCTAAACTCCTGCTTTTTTTTTTAAGTTGTAATCTGTCGTTTGTTTTGTACATCAATAAGTTTCTCGGCATTCATAAGACTAACACAATACAGGACTATACTATACAATGTATAGTTTTATCATAGGTTGTAGGGTGTATGATATTTTAAACACTTTATTAACAAAAAATCTTGCGATCTGCAATTCTTAGGTACACATCTGGGATATTTAAATCTGTGATTACTACAATTCTGCAATAATTTTGGGAGTTTTGTTTTGTGCACACTTGTCATTGGCACCTATAAAGCTTTCAAAGAAATATTTCATTCATTATCTAAGATTGTTCTCAATGTTGTATTTGCCAGCGTTTACGTGTTTTTATTATGGTGTAGTCTTACATTTTCTCCATTGGTTGTATTTCGTGGAAGTAGTTATGTGATGTGAGTATATCGTATGTGTTATTTACATGACTATATCATACTATAATAACAATGGTGCTAAAGTAAAGTGCACATCTTACGGTGTTCAAGAAGACATTCGGAATAAGGTTATAAACCAATATGTGTTGGAGGTCCACAAGTATGTTAATTTGTTCAGTAGTGAAGCATTTTAAATCGTTTGGCAGTGTTGTTAATTGCGTATAGTAATTCACTTTACTTAACGCCCATACTGAAATTAAAGATTTATAATGTATTTATTCCACTATCATTATCTAAATTGTAAAAATTTGCGTGTCTCCTATTAAAATTACAGTAAACTCCCGATTATCCGTGTTAATTGGTGCTGCGCCACGCACGGATAATTGGCAAACACAGATAACCCGAAAATAGCACGTATGTTAGTATAAAAATGTTAAAAAAATTTAACTTATAATAATTAACTCAAATACCATAATGAGTAATGGTTTTACCTACGAATAACGTATTTCACAACCTTTTCACCAAAATAAATAAAGTTATGTCTGGGGTGCACGGTAAAAACTATAAAAAAAAATATGTTGAGATTTCGTTAATCCAGCCTTGTGCGATCCTGTTAATCCATTCTTGCGCACGGGAGTTGACTCTTACATTCCAAAAAGGTTTATTCAACAACAAATTTCGTTTTTACAGTGTTCAAAGTCGCACGGATAATCCAAAAACCGGTTAATCGGTGCACGGATAATCGGGAGTATACTGTACGTACTTTAATTGCCCTTGTTAACTAATATGAATTGAAAATATTGCACCCAGTTTAAGACTACTAAAAAAAACTTAGGCAATATAAGCTGAGACATGCAAACTCTTCTCCTTGTAGCTGACCACTAAAAGTAAAATTATTACTAATAATTTCTAGTAGTTTGAATATAGCCATGTAACTTACATTGTACTTAACATATGACTTGCAGATGGATCCCTCTCATTTGAAGTGCCGGTAGCTAACCTGGACCTGATTCAGGACTGTGTCAATGATGTTGTCGAAGGAGTAGGAATGACCTTGGTGATGTCACCACAGATGATGCCTACAACCCAGGAAAAACACAGAAATCCGGTTAAAACTCCATCGACTAGAACATATTGTTCAACTGCAGGTACTAGGCCTAGTGAATTGCCTGCAAACCTGGATGAAACCATTTCTACACCATCAGCCAGTTCAGTTCCTGATACTGCAGGTACTAGTGGTGTACATGCCACGCATCAGTGGTTGCAGTTCATTCTGCGCCGGTGTGTATGGTAGCTTAATAAATTATTTTAAAATAGACATTAATCGTATATAAAAACAGCAGTCCCTGGCAAAAAAAAACCTCACAAAATGCCCTTCAATTAAAACATAGAAGAGACCAGAAGGTGGCACATTAACAAACACACAAAAACCAGAGGAAGCTGTTGTAAACAAAAAATAACCAAGTGGAAGCAATGCAAGATTAAAGGAAGGCTGGGCTACCACACACACGGACCAAAATAAATATTATTTGAATAAGTTACATAAATAAATATGCTCTCTCGCCATAATAAACAACTGACACCAAAGGAAAATAAATTAAATGAGAGCTCTAAAATGAGTGGTTACTCTAAAGAAAATTTTTTAATTTTCATTCTAATACTAAATATTTCTTTTCTTTCCAAATTACATTCACAAAAATTAATTGGCATCGATGAAATGAATAGTCCATTAGTAGGGGAGAAGGGGCTAGTTGCAACAGGGGTAAGTTGCAACAGTGAGCTTAAGAAATATTCTTTTGGTACTAGAGTCGCACCATAGCTATCAATAACGTAACTGAATGGCAGGCCAAACTGTAGTAGTTCGCCAAGTGGCCGAGAGATCGCATTTGCCTCCAGTGATTAAGAGGCGATATCCGCAGTAGTGAGTAAATTTTAGTGTGTCAGACATAAATGTTTCTGCCTATCATGTGTCTGTTGTAAATGTGTAATGGTATTTTTTTCAGTCGTTTATAGTATTGTGCTTCTGTATACATGATGACCAATGTGTAATACTAACATCTCAGAGAAAAATAAGGTAAGGAAAAGGAAATTGTGTGATGGAGCAAGTCGCAACATGTGCTGTAACTTGTTTGCCCCAGTGTTGCAAATTGACCCAAGTAAATTAATTACCTGTGTCTGGAGTTGTATTTAAAACATTTATTTTAAAAAAGTATTTATTTACTTCTCAACTTTTATTCTGCCATTCAATCGTCTCATAAAAATTTTCTAATTTATTTAGCGGGGCATTTTAACTGTAATCAATATGGTTGTAGGATATAAGAACTGTGGTTCCTTATTAATGCTACGCCTATAAATTGAAATAATAAAATAACCAACTAAATGTGAACATAGTAAAAATATTGATTTTTAGTGTTCAGACATACACCTATAATTTTCCCGTTTTTCGTTGCAATTGCGATGCGAACATATTATAAAAAACAAACCATGTCGAAACACTGCAGGATGTTATGGAGAGGGCAGCTAAACTTGTTTTAACCAATCGAACCTCAAAAGATTGTCCCATAAAAAATTGCACAATTTATAAACATCAATTATTCTACTTTGTCGAGATACTTAAAAAAGCTAAAAAATAAAAATGGTAACCTGACCACAGAACAAACCGCATTCACTTTTGTCACTGCTGGTTACGTTCAGCCTGCCGAAAATGAGCATCAGTTTGTTGAGTATCTGAAACGTAGTTCTGAAATTATGTTCGGGCTGGGCAGAATTGTGCAAGCTTGCATTTCAGTGTGCTCTAAAGCTGGGTATACAAATTCCTGAACTGTGGGAAATAAATTAGTGTACTCGTTCAGATTGGTTTCCTGAATTTAAGAAGCGCAACAAAGTGTTATCTGTCAGACAGCCTGAAGCCACAAGTCTTGGGAGATGCACTTTGTTTAACAAACACAATATTTCGGAGTTTTCCGACAAACTTTCACTTGTTCTCACATGTCATAACATTCGACCACTTCGAATCTACAATATGGAAGAGACAGGAGTGGCAACTGTTTTGAAACCTAGTAAAATATTCGCTTTAAAAAAGGCGTAGAAAAGGTAGGGTCAGTAACCACATGGAAGCGTGGTGAAAATCACTGTAGCTACAGTTGTATATGCTATAGGAACATCTTTACCGCTAATCTACATATTCCCACGTAAGAACTTAAGGATCATTTATATGTGATTGACAGATTAGAAGTGTGAGAACTTGCAGCAAGTCCGGTTGGCAAACAGAGAAAACATTTATGAATCATTTTATTTCTCGTACTTCAACATCCCCCACAAATCCCGTGCTTCTGCTTCTGGATAACCATTGTTCACACATAAGCTGATGTGTTACAGATCTGAATAAATCCAGTTGTGTAATACTTCTCTCATTTCCTCCACATTGTTCCCACCGTTAACAGCCATTGGACGTTTCAGTATTTGGACCTTTTAAAAGGTGGTGTGAAACTGGAATGAATTCCTAGCATCAGACACACCCTGGAAAGACACCATCTATATTTAACTTGCCAGCGATAGTTAAAGTAGCTTATTTGCACTCAATGTAACCAGCAAACATCACATGAGGCTTCCTCACCTTTTAACCCTTTTGTCTTTCCAGAAGATTTCGCTCCAGCATTTGTTACTGACCGCCCAGATTCTAGCATTTCTCAGGCAGGTAGCTCGACACAGGAATATGTTTCTTAAAGTTATGACATGCCATCTGGACAGAGAACTGTGTATGCAGATGCTAATCCATCCGTCCTCTCAATACCTGGATCAAGTGCTTCTATTCCAGAGATTGTACCTCCATTCCCAAAAACACCGCTTCGTGGGAACACATCTTGCAGAGGAACGAAAATGAGGAGGTCTGCAATTCTCGCCTATACTCCTGAGAACAGAGCGATTGAAAAAGAAAAATATACCAGAGAAGAAAAGAAGAGAAAAAAAGGCAGAAGCTGAATAAAGACGATTACAAACATCTAAAAAGAAGAAAGCCTAACAATATAGAAAGAAAACAAGACAAGTGAAAAGGAGTCTAATGCAATTTGAAGACTGTGATTTCAGTGAAGAAGAAGAGGTGTGCTTAGTGTGTGCTACAAAATACAATTGAAATGAAGACTGGGTTCAGTGTACTTCATGCAGAAATGGGCACATAGGTCATGTGCAGGGAAAAATCCTGTTTACGTGTGTGACGACTGTGACACAGACGATTCTGATACATGGGAATAAGTGTTGCAACACTTACTGTGTCGTTTATACATAGTTATAGATTTTAATATTTTAATGATTTTGGTGTTGTGTTCATCGTATGTTATACCTAAAGGAATATAGAAAATATTCCTTGTTGTACGGTTTTTTGTACTTCGAATAATCTTATTTATTGAGTAAAGTGTTAAAAATGTTGCAACTAGCCCTGGTCTCCCCTACTGCAATTGTACTGAAATTAGTAAAGTGCAAATATTGCAGGCAAATATGTATTATAAATTGATTACACATTTTTTTATTCAGAAAAAAAATATTAAAACAATAAATGCCCATTCTATAACTAAATAAGTACTCTACATTTAATTTACAGATTAAAAAAAACAATTTTTGTTGTGGCTTATCTGCTCGAATTCCCATTACAGAATGCTGGGATGACTTCATACTTCCCAGTTACAGCGGCGAAACAAACAAGGCGAAAAAGCGAATAAAAGGCACCAATATAGACCAGAATGACTGGAAAACTGTGGTTGGGACTACAGGTCACCTCGTGTTTAGTCCAGCACGTAAATAGGCCAGGACGTGAATACACCAAGATGTAAATTGGCCAGGACATGAACCACAATTTAATATTTTAAAAAATGGTAGTACTACAGGTTTACTACGTTACAATATAAAAGTTCGCTACATTATGTAAAAAAAAGTAAAATATGGCACTTATGTGCCCAGATCTGCCAAAAAGGCAGTAACACCACAAATGGGGTAGTTGACGGAAAAGTGTTAAGGAAAAACAATAGAAGACGCTGCAGAAATGTCGAACAAACGAGCATCGTAAATGATCAATACAGTACCAACATCGGTAGAGTGCGCGTCGAAGCACAGTAGCATGCGACATTCACGTGATCAGAATCGCTAAACTGCACAGAAATCACGCACTGCAACGGCAGCAGCGCGTGGTATGATGACGGAGGTACTACAGAACAACAGACAGAGGAATTTAAAGTTCAGCAACATACATCCAGCTAAGAAAAAACACTGTAGCATGACTAGGTTCGGCTCAAATAAATGTAACGAGAAAGAACAGCTGTAATTGAATGAAAGTGAATTTTCTGAAATATCATTAATAATTTAACGTCACTCAATAAAACCTATCATCGTTAATATAAATAAGTTATTAATAATGTAAAAAAATTATTAGCCTGAATTTCGGAAATATAAATAAAAAACAATATGTGTTTTATTTAATGCGTGTCTTATTTCATACAGCACACGCTCCTGCCCTGGAAGGAGACGTTAGCGTGTACAAAAATGAAAGGTGCATATCAAGAATCACTACTCATGCGAAAACTAACAAAATAACTGCACAAATTTACTATGTACAGTTAATTTCAGAAAATATTAATAGAAATTAATAGTCGCGATTAATAATTATGCCTACATTTTACGAAACTGCTAGTGGGGAGGACTATGAAGATCAGGGAAATTGTGGGGAAAAAAACATAAAATAATAATAATAAATACCTTAAGTGTATTAATTTGAAATAAATAGCCGCCAGTAAAAAATACACCTGCATTAATAAAAGGCTATAGTGGTAAAGGGATGTAAAGATCTGGAAAATCACAAACGCAAAATACTAATAACAAGCAAGTAAATACACAATAACAACAATAATTTTAACTCGCTCTAGCACGAATTAAGAGCATAAAAAATAAGTACCATAGAAAATCCGTGCGATTTACCTATTGCACTAATTTAGTAGTACATACATACTTAAAATCTTTTTAGCTGAAATACATCTGGACCAAATATGTAGTATTTTTAATTCACGTTGTACACAAGATGTACTGATGTTACACGTCTTCAATACCCGTTCTATGATCTATTTAAACATATTCTAACGCCAATATAATTCGCACAAAGGCACAAAAGAAATATTTAATACATATTGTATGCATGTTAGGTAGATATTACCACAACTAAAACATAATAATTATCGTTCACAAACCCTACGATACAAAATGTACATATTGCATGCTTGTTTTAATAAAAAAACAAGAGAAATATCTCAAACAAAATATTTTTACTTACTCAACTCTATGGCGGTTACAAATCCTTCGCCACGATCAGTAAATGAAGCATCTCTCCACAAATGTTGTATGCATAATGTATTCGCTCCTGTGTCTCAAACAGATAAATTCAACTAATAATTATAATCCACAAGAGCTCCAAATTTAAAAAAAATCTATAAAAACACACACTACATACGCCACTAGTACACCACGAAGCACTTTTACTTGCAACTATCAATTGTACTGCATACCGTCAAATTCTCCCTGAATATATACTGCCGCGAAAACATGTGCTAGAAGCATTACAGTTTTTTACTACTGAATTTACAACCTAAAGAACAGTTGCGCAACATATTAGGGCTACTTTGAATAGATAACTCTAAGAATGCTTGTACCACATAAACAGACATCATGGCGAACACGTAAAACCTGGGAGTCGGACTTTGAATTTATACGAAAAACTGCAAATTTCAAAGTAAGTAGACTACAATTTTCTTTACGTACGATTAGTTTTTATCCCTGTGGAAATTATTTGTATTAATAAACTTAACCCGTAAAACCAATAATTTAGCTGCTACACATTGAGTAGTGATTCTTAATATTTACACTTTTAAAATATTTAAGAATTACTACTCTTCGTGTACCGGCCAAACTATTGATTTTAGAGGTATAGTTTACTGATGAAAAATGTTTATAGAGATGTGTGAAGTCGTACATAAGGAAAATAGTAGTTTTCCAACATAAAAATGTTCCATTTTTCGTTAGGTTATGCTAAGTTAGATCAGTTTAGGTTAGTTTTGGATAGATTAAATTATTTCACTATTCAGTTTTCCAATTATCGTTAGGTCAGTTAATGTTAGATTAGGTTACTTTAAGTAAGGTAAGGTACCTTACCTAATCTAACGAAAAATGGAAAACTTAATGGTAAAATAACCGAACCTGGCCAAAACTAACATATATTAAAATAAACTAACCTAACCAACAGACCCTAACCTAGCGGATACCAGACAATTTTGAAGTAATAACTACAATATTCTTTATGTAAGACCACTTCTAACGTCTCTAGAAACATTTTTATAAATAAAGTATACCTCTATAATTAATAGTTTGGCCAGTACACAATGAGTAATATTAACTACGGAATACCTTACATAAAATATGAAAGAGCAAACACGAACTTAACGGAAGCTGAACGTAAATTATAAACAAACAATGCTACCAAGTTGAAACATGCAAGTATCAAGTTGGCTACTCTGAAACCACAACATGGCGGCTGTGAAAATCACGACAGAAGACGTTAGGTACACAATCTAGCATCAGAAACGTGAGTTACATTTACGTTAACGGTAATAAATAAACTAATTTTCTTTTCTTAAATACTTAAAATGGAAACCAGAGATGTTTCACAAAGCTACGGGTCTTGTGAGTAACAGGTGTTGGTAACAAGTACTTGTAACTAAAAGTTGTAATGGACAAGTGTTTAACATATATTTGGAAAACTTGTCAGTAACAAGATAGCTACAAGATTTGCAACAAGTTTTCATGACGCGAGAAAACATTAGCTTTTTTAAGATGTCAAAGAATGTTACAAGTTGTAATAAAATTCTTATTCTACAAGAAATCAGAGACAAAAAGAAGACATTGTTTGGACCCCTTACAAAAACATTAAACAAGCAAATAAAAAGTCAATGTTGGATAGATATTCACGATAAAAGTTGCAGTTACGGGTAAGTGGCACCTGGAAAAGATTGGACGTATACTCGTGTTCTGGCAGAAATTGAAGAAAGCAACAATGGAAGTATGTATTTGTAACCTGGAAACCTTTTTTATTTGTGTTACAGAAAAAGTTGACAATTGAAAGAAAATTGGATCGGCAGGATGTGTAGACTGTAAATACACAGAAGTATATATCCTAGCTTTAGCCATTCTTGGCAAGGATAGCCATGTCATCCAAAGTCTTGGTGTTATGGAGACATGGGAGAGTGAAACGGTGGGACTTCTCAATGAAACAGTAGTGCCAGATGCTTGCACATTTGAAGTTGTAGAAGATGTAGATTTTAGTAACCTTGTTAGAGCGCCTAGAGGAAACAGTGTTCAAGCAGAAACAACAAACAGTAGAAAGAAGTACAGTAATTCGCAGGAGTAATTGTCAAACGAGGCATTTCTTTTCCTCAAAAAGAAGAAATAGAATTGGCAGATTGAATACCTGGAGAAGGAAAACTACCTAGAATCATTACAAGTTATGAAATTTGAACGGGAACTACACCTTCCTTCCTCCCTGTAAATTTACAGACTCGGTGACAAATGAGTCTTTAAGATAGATAGTACTGTAGGCGCCTAGATGATATTAACTCATAAGTTAACGCAAACAACGTAAAAGATTTAATGTCAAAAGAAACAGTGCACACGCCAGTCTTTAATTTTGTTCTTGTAAGCGTAAGTTAGCCTATTTGCACAAAATCCTTCCTCGCAATGTAATGTTTTTTTTTTTTGCATCACTAAACATAGCATAACTTAACTATTGCAATGCTACATTTAAAGGTTGAAGTAGTTCAATAGCTCCTGTAAAAGTGTTACACAGCACTTAAAAACCTTAATAGCATAAACAGGTGGCAGTCGCAGCTAACTGAGACAAGAGAACTTCTCTCTCCGAATAGTAAACGTGTTCTCAACAAGACGTCTGGTTTTTTTATGTGCTCTGTTAAATTCCAAGCTTCCGCATCCTCATTGTTTGCAGTAGGTGTGATAAAGCCATTAAAGCAAAAGGCTCTCGCAGCCAATTTGCTGATTATAGTCTCCACCTGGGTGACATCATTTCTTTGAGCCTCTTCCAGCAAAAACACATCCTATAGACCACACGCAGAGGTCGATCCACACATAGGGAAGGAAAGCCTTCCATTTCTTTACGGATGTGGTCTGTGGCACTTCCAGACGAGCAATTCCATAAACTATTTCAACATAATGGACGATGTGAATGAGTTTCGAAACCATATAAATGAAGTTTATGAGTTCTACGACGAACTGGAAGATCATGTTCGGTTTCCAAAAAGATACGTTAGAAGTATGCCAGATCCGATGGAAATATTAACAGAAAATATATTTAAAAATAATTTCGGTGTACCCATTTGTGCAACATTTGGAAAAGCCAGACAATAGTGGTTTACCATTCCGGCAATGAATAAGTTGTTGTTGGCCTTGCGGTTTTATGCGACTGGTAGTTTTCAGGTAATTTATTACACAAATATGTAGACCTAACCGAAAACAATCTATGCATATCACTGCTTGTCACTGAATAGTCATACCGCAGAAACCTGTAAACATTTGTATTGTTCCAGGTGGAGATTACATAAATAATAAAAAATAAATATATCCTCGCAATTGAGCTACCGCCCAGCAGCGAGTGGACCCCTCCATATCCCTACAATGCTATTAACCTGCCAACCCTTCTCACAGTCGCCAATACTTACTGAACATACCTTTCTCCCTTACTGTACTCGCAAGCATACTACCTCTATAGTTATCTACACCCTGTGATATCTTTTCACTACTTGTTCCACTGCCCTTAAAACATTCCCTGATCCACTCCATTGTAGGTGGTTTAAAGCGAAGCTTATTCTAAGCGTGAACACTGTTATTTGTGCACTGATCAGAATTATGTATTGTGAAAATAAAACATAAATTAAGCAGGGCTTTCAAAAGTTCTCACTTCACTGTGAGCAGTACCTAACATAGCTTTACATAACCTAATAGGCTATAATGTAACTAACCTAACATAACCTATCCTCACATATCCTAATAAAATATAACCTACCAGATTAGGTAAAGTTAGCTGTCTGTATACCAGTACTGTTAATTATTTCCGTATAATTTTTCGTTGTTGATTTTTATTTGTTTTTTACCCCCACAATTTCCCTGCTCTTCATAGCCCTGCCCATTATCAAGTTTTTAGAGTTTGGTAGTTTAAAACACGTAGTTTCGGTATATTTATTTAAAAGTAAAATGAGGTTAATTTAACAGTTTTCTGGGATGGTTTTCGCTATCACGGTATCAGTAGCTATTTCTTTTGATCATTCGACATTGTGTCAGTTTTTTACTCTCGAAAATATGTTTATATTACCTAAATCAAACAATTTTTTTTTCTGTCTGACTGAACATCGTGGATTTGCTTGATGCATACATTAGGTACTACAATTAAACCAAAACACCAACCACCTGCAGTCAACAAACAAAACACGATCATAAATATAATGGATATTTTTCTTTACTTCGCTCAGAGCATACCAACCGACTGGAATTAGTGCCGTGTTGCCAGATTTTCATAACATTCGGATAGTGAAGCTCACCCAGCTGGAAGCGGCCTGGAAGTCGACTATAAGTTGTTGCACTTGGAAAGGCTTCTGGCTAGAAATCTTTCCACACACAATTTGGAAATCGACAATAGTATCGGGCCTTAGTGTCCCATCACCACATCCTATAACTTAAAGGAAAATAGCCAGTGCAAAAATGTTTGCAGAGACGTTGAGAACATTCTCAGGCCATTTTACTACGACAGGAAATTTTATTTCATTTACAGCATTCACAATATTCTTCACACATCTACAAACACTTGCCTTACTCACTACGTGTGCATCAGGTAAAACATGGTATAGTCTCCTATTGCCTAACAAATGCAAACCAATACGTAACTGTAGGTTTGTAGGTAATGCTTGAGACCGATTTGTGGGATGAAACAACATGTGGCCAATGTCTTCAAGCAATGGTTCCATTTTCGCTGCGGTCATCCGAAACTGTTCATTGTATTCAAACAGTGACTGAACATTACAAATTATTCTTTGCTGGTACATTTTTTTCGTTTTTTGGGTTGATTTTCTTCTTCAGAAGAAGAATTTGACCACATTTATTTCTCAAATTATTATTTTAACCTCACTTGTAAAGCTGTCTACCTACCTTTTAAGCCTTGCCAAAAATATTTGGATTGTCAGCTACAAGTTTAGGGCGAGGACTTGTCCGTAGCAAGATACTTGTCAGTTATAAGTCTTCTACTTGTAAACATTTCAGAATTCACACATAATTACAAGTGTTGACTTGTACCTTCGTATAACAAAATATGATCTTTTTTTCAAGTTTATGAATGTTTACTTGCTAATGTCAAGATGTGATAGAGACAAACGTGTTACATTAAATTACACCAACAAACGTGGAAAAAATTACGACGTCGGGCAGGTTATCTAAAAAGTAATAAAACAGACGACTAGAAAACATGATTCAAAATAACACATCAAACAACAGAAACACTAATCAATGAAGATTTTAGCAATAAAGTAGTTGGAATAAATAGACACAAACCTTTCAATACAAATGCAACTAAATTACGACATTCAATTACCAATGTGCAAGACACATGACATCGCGCCGTCGCCTGAATTGAAGGTCAAATGAGAAGCTAAGTGGGTCACGAGAACTGTAAATGTAAGCAACCAGAAAACTTGATCAGATAAATTATATTACAAAGATTAGAAATACATATATTGAATAATAAAATCGTCACAAAATTCTTTTAATTATTAAGAATTACATTATCAAACAACAGAGAATGAAATGAAACAGCAAACCACACAAAATGAGACTCGTGGTCGAAAGACACGGTAATGTCAAAGTTAAATCACACTGCTAAGAGCTCTGCCTCAACTATGCGGATGTGCCTGACTGTGCAGGCCAACCAGATCCGTCTGTGCGGGCCGTGAAAACCTTTCTTGAACTAAACAGCCACAATTAGGTAGATAGGTGTAGTTGATGTAACTTGTTATAGAGGGCAGTAAAATAGGTCACCATTGCTGGTTACATAATTTGAATCTGTAATACGTGGATGTGATAACTGGATTTTAACATGGATGATATAGAAACGGCACTGCTTATTGGTGTTATTATTTTACTCTACGGCAAACAGTTGTATACAAATAGTGATAATTTATGGCGGAGGCGGTATTGGGGCGAGAGACAGAAGGGGAGTTTGTTATTCTGGTGTCCTACATGTTAAACACATGTCATGATCACTTTTTTATGTACACGAGAATGGAAATGTGACAGTTTAAAAAACTGAAACCTCAGCTAACATAGCTGAGCAGACAGAAGTCACTGACACCAGTACTTGTCTGGCCATGATAATGAAGTTAAGTATAACCATTGGAAAATATTGTTTTAATTTTTTTATTGATTCGGTTTTTAATGTGAATGTATTTTATTGTAGGTAACTCGCGCATGGGGCTCAACGTAATTGATTGCTTGGAACTTTAGATTTGGAAAAAGCAAAACCCAGAAAGTCAACAAAGACACGTGTGTTTCCATTTGGAAAGTAATTGGGGGAAAAAATATGTAATAATTTCAAGCTGAGACAGAGTGGTATTCGGTTGACCAAGAATTCTGGGATGATTTGGAATTTTCCCAATTGTGTCGGTGCTCTTCACGGGAAGAACATTGCTATTGATTTCTCCCCCCCCCCCTCCCATCAATGTGTTAGCGAATATTTAACTATAAGAACTTTAGACTTCCCATGATGCTCACTATACGTTCCGGTGGGTTGATGTCGGTTCGATAGGTGAGTGTGTTACCTATTTAATGAAGTGAAGGCATGTGTACATTGTATAAATACCTCACCCATGCATGTACACACCATAAAAAAACATTATAACCGCACAGAACAACGCCACATTAAATGTTAGTATTTTCGAAATCCCTGCCTAAAGAGTATCTGTACAGCCTGAGACACAAATTTGTGCACTTTTCTACAACTATAACTGCTCTCCACACAAGATTCCAAGGTTGCATTTTAATTTCTCGGGAGACATGTATATATATAAATATTTCAGGAGGAAATTAGTGGGGAGAATCATACTAGGAGGAGGCGATGTACATGTATGTTAGGCTTTGTGTCTGCTGTTTCAGACAGGGTACTGGAGGCAAAACAGTACGTACTTTCAGCAGGCACAGCACTTGTGCAGCACTGTCCCTGCCACAGCCGTCATTAACTGTTCTGCCATGGAATAAATAATTGTTCAGGGTTTATTTCATGAGTGTAATACAATTATTCTACTGCTGTTTTAAACCAGATAGTTAAGGATAAAATCCAACAAGGTTTAGGAGAGTCCTATGTCCTATGCTGTGGAAACTGGTGCGAACAAAGTTTTAGAAGTGTCAAATATTTTACTAGCTCATGGGATTCTAGTTAAATACATTAAAGTATCAAAAATGGTAGTTTCGCAGCAAATCTCTGATGCCTGGTATATAAATGCTTAAGTTCATTACATACTAGGCATCAAAAATTTGCTGCAAAACTACAATTTTAAACACTTTACTGTACTTAACCATGAGCTAGCATACACTATTCCAAAAAAACTAAAAGTGGTAAACAATAAGAACAGATACTCACCAAGTACTGGCCACACTATTAAATTTAAAGGTAAAGTTTAGCAATGGAAAATTTTTCTAGAAGTTTTAGAAGTAGTCCTACTCGCACAAAAAAAATCAATAGTTTAGGTTATGTTAAATTAGGTAAGCTAACTTTACCTAACCAAACATTAGATTACCTAGTGCAACTAACCTAATCTAATTTATGTAACCAAAAGTTTTTCATAAGACTTCTAACGTCTATAGTTATTTTCATCAACAAATTATACCTCTAAAATCAACAGAGGCGTGGGTGGGCTGCAAGGTAAACTGTATTTCTCGACATCTGTACAAATCAGAGAATGGCCTATTAGAAATAGCGTCACACTCGTGCCTCGCCATTGCGTATAACCAACTCATGAATTTGTAAAAACTTCCCAAAGCACAGCTTACATTGCAACACATCCACGCCACGCCACTGAAAATCAATAGTTTGGTTGGTAGACAATGAGGTGTAATTCTTGGCATTTACCATAATAAGTTTACCCTCGCAATTGGGCTACCGCCCGATGGCGAGTGGACTCGTCCCATCCCGACAATACTAACCTATACACCCTTCTTAAACCTTCCAACTCCTCTCACGGTTACCAATTCCTCCTGCAGAACATTCTACTCCCTTACTGGCCTCACAAACATAGATTGTCTACCCCATTGTTCTCATCCATATCTTCTGAAATTTTTCACGGATGGTTCCTCCCATTAAACACTCCCTTAGGCAGGCTTCAGAGAAACCTTGTAAAAGTGCATTATGCAGGCCCACTTGTTTTAGAGATTTTTGCTACGAATTCATTTACGAAGGCTTACAACCTCTTAAATCTGTCACTGAATGCCCATTGTAAATATGAAACAGATTATATTTAAATAACTATACCCAATTATGTCCCTGAACTTAAAACATTGTAGTCTACATATTGAAAAATAAGTGAAGTTTGCAAATGCTTGACCGACAATGTTAAAGTTGCTTACGCAGACTGTTGCACATCTTTTTAAGGTAAAATTGCTGTAACAGATGAAAATAATACAGTGTAATGTATTTTTTCCCTTTGGAACAGGCATCATAATCATACATTGTTTTTCTTACGCAGGCTACAAGAGTGATGGTGGAAATTTTTTCGGAATCTACATTTTGGAAGACACTGATAACAGATGGTGTTCTACTTCCTGAAAGTTGTCTTCCTAATACAGAAATAGTTACTCCATACTGGTTTGTGGCTGATGAAGCTTCTCCGCTGAAGCCATATATTTTGCGGCTGTATGCAGGAAGTGACCTTGAACACTACAAACAAGTGTTTAATTACCATCTGTCTCTAGCAAGGCGTACAATAGAGAACACTTTTGGTATTCTTGTGACTCGCTGGCAGCTATTTCAAGCAAACGTTTCAGGGTCACTGAAACTGTGGAACGTTACGTGCTTGCAGCTGTGGCACTGGACAACTTTTTTATGTCCACTTCTCAACCAGAATCTCAAGGGTATTGTTCCGAATCCCTGACTGACTGCGAGGAAAATTGGGTACTGATTCATGGGCGCACACAAAATTGGGAAGAATAGGTGCTAACAATTCTGATAGGAGGACATCTGCACAGCGTAACATACTAGCTGAGTATTTAACTGGTGAAGGTAAAAACCCTTGGCAGAATGATGCAGACAATCGAGGGTGGGCAATGGAATGAGGGTATACTACAATCACGTTGTGCAGTGCAAGTTTGCGAAGTTTCTTGAATATTGA
Source organism: Medauroidea extradentata (assembly GCA_003012365.1). Taxonomy (NCBI): domain Eukaryota; kingdom Metazoa; phylum Arthropoda; class Insecta; order Phasmatodea; family Phasmatidae; genus Medauroidea; species Medauroidea extradentata. Next base: position 99,524 of record PNEQ01043904.1, read on the forward strand.
CAATAGGTATCACAAACATTTACAGAACAATGCTACGCTGACAATGTATAATAGGATGCCAGTTAAATTTAGAAACCAAGAAGACAACTTGCACCGACAATGATCCATTAAAACTACTTATGGCAAAACCAGTAATTGTTAGTACTGTATTACTTTAATCCAATGTCAAAACCCATTCTTAAGCAGATACCGCCTATTTGAGTTGTGGAAAATGAAATTAGGATAATAGGGATTTAGTTTGTATTATTACTTTACAGTAGTAACTTTAATATAATAATTATTGGTACAACACATTATTTATGAGTCTGTATGACTCAAAGATAATGCAAATAAGAGCATTTAAACCTATTAAGTTCTGAAATAATATTATTACATTGTTTTATAGATATGATCCTCGTGTTAAACCTGTGTTCTAGTGTCTACGTAAAATTATTGAATAAATTGGTGTACAGTAACAAATTTATTTGAAAACTCTGTAACTATGTAAATAGTTTAACATTAGAAGCTGTCAACTAAGGTAACTTCTTGTATTTTTTAAAATTATCATTCTGTATGTTTTTGGCCCTGAGTGAAGAAGTCACGTGCTGATTTAAAATGTATATTTTTGATAATGGTTACTTTTATTTCTTCTTAATCTTATGGCTGCCATTTGTGAAATGAAAGTTCCAGAAAAACATTTCTTGCCGCCCAAAAAAAACCAGTTGACAGTTCAAGTTTCTCAATGTATCATATATCCATCTTGACGCTGAAAAGATTTTAATAATCTTAGTAAAAATGTGTATTTTTGATGATTTATGGATCAAGGTATATTGATAACATACATATATACATACCTAATTAAAAATTAAAATCAACAATACATAAAAGAAACCAAGAATGCTGTAGCAATTTAAAAAAAATCAGGCAAAGAACTAAAACAGTTATACGAAGAAATGACTTTAGTGATAAATCACGAAACATACACAATCTTCTACATGAAATCGATTTTTAAAATAGCGAAATATATCAACATCTAAGCAATCAGTTTTGTATCTTTAAAAATAATACAGTACTGTGGTGAAATTAGAGGCAAAATTAGTAACAAATTCCTAGGTTAGACCTTTATCTGAAATAAAATTATACACTTATAAATATACACTTTTCTAAACATTATTAACTGAACATGCCAACAAAAACAATATTTGTTTTTTGTTAAGTAAACAGAATGTTGGAACAGTTAAGTTTTGTTCCCTATCCACCCCATTTTACAGTACTGTAGATAAATCCACGCGTCCAACTCGCCACCGTGCGTCAGGACATCCCACGATCGAAAAGCTAAAGCGCAGCAACTCTCCCCCACCTCCTGGTAGCACGCTACGCAGTAAGCAGAATAGTAGATACAGTCGAGAACTCCAGCCCAAGCATATCCGGTATCAGGCTACTGCTGACACCATCCTGACAGACCTTCCACGCCACGAGGCACATACTACTGTATCTAGGCAGATCTACCGAGAACCGGCTCGAACAGCCCGACACAAACGTCCAGGCACTGCGTTCCTTACAAACTCAAAAGGGAATAAAGGCACCTTGCCATAAAGGCTTAATTAAATAAACCAACTTAAAACATTTTAAAAAACTACCAATCACAATTACCAAAAAACCAACTAAACCAAAAACAATACAAAGTAACTATCCTCTCACTGACACAAGGTAAAACAATCTTATTTTAAATAACCCTATAAACTTGACAAAAAGCCATAAATCATCGGAATATACAACTTGTCCGAAGAAAAAACAGAAAATCTTAAAAATGTCTAAACACTGAAATATCCACTGTAATAATATTGCTCATAGTAACTAATTGCAGTGTAAATTATTTTATTCGAGTAAGTCACTTGGTTTTTGTAATTCCAATGTTTCAGTAACTTGCAAATTCTGACTTTGACATGCCGCTATTGGAAGCCTACGAGAGCTAAACAATTACTACAAGGGAGAAATGTAGGCAAGTACCATCAATAAAAAGAACACTATGACCTTCAGTTGCAAAATTATTAATTTTGACGTGTACACCCTTAAATTACTTTATAAATCATGTGGACTTTAATAGTTAATGCTAAAATAGGACACTGCACCAATTGGAATTATTTTATTCAGAATTTTAATTTGACAACAAATATCTATAAAGTTTTTCATAGAATATGTGATTTTATAGATAAACTGTATTTTATCCTCTGCAAAATGTATGTTTCAGAACACCTAACAACTTCAGAATAGAGGAAGAGACTCCGTCTACACAGTCTACTTCTGTATGGGACACGCCCATTATGTCTCAAGAGGCATATGATGAGTGGGCTGAGTCTGTTTCGTAGGGAAGCAGTACCACAAATACAGCAGAGCATGGGAGCACCACAGAATCAGGTGGTTCTGTTGCATCACCACCACCTAACTCCCCACCTCTTTCTTCTGCTAACATTTCTCACTCAGCTCCATCTACCACCCCAGTTCCACTTCCAACAGCACTTTCGCCTTCCTAGCCAGATTAAGCTTCTGTCCCTTATACAAAGGCGTCGTCCGGTAATATTGGAAAATGCTCTAGGAAGAGAGTAAATCCTCCACCCGAAGCATCAAAGCAATGGTCTGATGGCTTCAATGAAGCATTTGTGAGTGGGGTTTACTCCTTTACTGTAGTTGCAACTAGCATTTTCAGCAATCACAACTTAGCGTGGCCTCAAGCCCAAAGAGTAGGCAAATCCATAACTTTACAAAATATTTGGCGTCGCAGTTTGAGGATATCCCTCAAGAGCATTTGATGCAGTGCAAGACTGAAATGTTATCAATTGTCTCTAATTATTACCGCTAAAAGACACCCGAACTTTATAGTATTATTTTTTATTGTTTTGTGTTATATCGACTTACGCTTATGATTTTTTTTTAATTTCTTGTTTTGTAATTGTAAAGCTCATTATTAAATGTACATATGACATTCTTTTTCATCAATACTGAAAACCTGTGAGAATATTGACCGTAAAAAAAACAGAATGTATACAGCTTTTAAAAATATTGTTTAACTCGATCTTTCGTGTACCTCTGAAAATATGTAAATAACTATTTTCCGCAAGAAATAAACTTTTGCATTTGCTGGTGTGCCCCATATTTCTGTTTGTAAGTCAATATTGATCGAATGAAGCAAATTATATTTATTTTTAATGTCTCTTGATCAACAGATTCCTTTAAACATGAAGTAACATAATAAGAGGAAGATAATTTCTTAAGGACTTTTAGCAGTAAGAATTGACCACTTTAAATTACTATCTATGTTCAAACATGGTAGCGTTGCTATGGCAACAGTTTATTTATTTTTATGCAAGTTATATCAATACATTCGCATTACACCTGAAACAACATAAAACAAAGCAAAAACTTATAAACAATCATATTTACAGTCATATCAATACATTCTCAGCACAGTATAACAATAAATATAGTGGATATTAACACTACCAACATTATACATGTATAAGATAATATATTCACAGGAGAAAATACATATAATCTTGACCATTACAGCCTATTAACTTTACAATTAACCATAATTTGAAAGTTGTTCTGAATAGACTAACTAAGGGAGGGTATAGAAGTTGAGGAAACAACAACCAGAAGATTGGGAGCGTATGGAGTAGAATGGAGCGCGGTAAGCAGTCTATGCTTGTGAGGTCGGGAGGGAGTGGAACATTTTGCAGGATGATTTTGTAATGATGAAGGGAGTTGGTAGGTTCAGGGATATTTTGAAGAGGTTTTTCTAGAGAAGTGGGAATGTGTGATCTCGCCACCATGCGGCAGCACAATTGCGAGTATTCATTTATTTAAAAAAGACTATAGGTAGACTAATGATGCATAGTACGGAATTCATTCTTACTTGTTAACATTCCAGAATTGTGTATAAAACATATTTCGGTATATGTTTGGCTACTCGTATTCGTCAATACTGCCGCTGCCAGACTTTCTTTGCTCTTTTCTGTGAAAGTGATATCTCAAGAAATGTTCTCTCAGTTGCAGTCATCTTTTCTTTGCCTCCTCGCCTGGAAGTACGGCAATCAAAATATTGCACAAAGTAGTCAATTTCCCAGCAAACACTACAATTACCATTCAGCCATTAAATATCCAGTCACGTTGAATCAATAATAAACAATAAGATTAATTAATTTCCATGAACATAAATCTTAAAACCCTGCATTTAAAAATCTGAAACTTGAGAGTTTTATTTTCAATACTATGAACTAAACAGTTCTTTAGTAGGCCTCAGACTGCTTTCATTTCCCCCTATACCCCATTGCTTTGTGGTACAAAAATTATGTAACACTCCTAAAAATAGTGGTGCTTAACAAATTTATAATACATTTTGCAGGTTGTCTGGTTACAAAGAAAACATACACATATACATACAAATTGAAAACAAACACTTTACAATGTTTTTTATTTTGAGTATACAAAACACTCAAGTCAATTTTCACGATTGTTAAATTGATTACCTCATTTACGTAATACGGAAGGTCATGAATCGCATTATAAAAGAATATACATCATTTTCATGCATAGGGTATATTCCCCAAAGGGTGTATCCATCTTTTGTAACCATCCTAACGACATATTATATGATATATATATCAATAAAAGTATGCGACCTTAAGTTTAAAAGCAGATTGTATCAAACAAGTTGATAATAATTTCATAACCAAGTAAGTACTAGTCTTACACACATGTGACCACATTACTTACAAAAATTATCGGTACACTACAGCCACTTCACTACAATTAGAGCTGATGCATGATATATGATAGAATCAAAAAAGTAATTAGATATGTTCATACTAATCACCTACCACTTGCCTACTGCTACCCGAGAGCATACATCATTGATATATGTTGCTGAATTTTAAACAACGGACTAGTGTCTAATGTCAACATTTTGTTACGTATTGCGTTGACATGAAGGCAAGGGTAAACTGTGGGGGGTTCCAAAATTTTGTAAGTTTTCCTGTTAAAAATAGTATTATTGAAATATGTGAAGAATTTGTGCAATGGGAATATCACAGGTTGTTAGCCCGCCCGAGAAAGCCTTAGTCATTCTCCAGCTGAACTTATGAGAATGTCCTGCGCACGAAATAGTACTTTTGTTGGTTTCTAATTTTGTAAGTGGTATGATATAATTAGGATGTCAGGGCCAATCGCTAGGGCCCTGAAAAATTCGCGTTTTCTTTCCGACACAAGCTAGAATTTCAGCAACTACACGTTCGTGTCACTTTCGCAATTGGTCCATGACTTACTTTACACCTGAACATCACTGAACCAAAAAAAATGTAACTAATCACATGCTCATTTTACCATGGAAGCGAACAGCTAATGAGCAGCTACTGTCTGCTTGAGAAAACATACATTCTTGGAGGCTAGCTTACTGGTCAGTGAACCCGCGAATTTTTCCAGGCTCTGCCAATCACTTATTTAGCGTTTGTAACAACACTTCGGTGTAGTAATAACTAAATTCAAATCTGCATTTACTAAGAAAGCGCCAATGAGGAAATCATAAGTGAAAAAGAAATAATGTTAAGGTAATATCTGTTAACAGCGATTAATAGTTTACAACACTGTAATTAACATTAGTTCCTGGGAAGAGTAGGAATGACTACTTATTCCTTACCACTTCAATAAATATGCATGTATTTTGAATTTTAACATGGATTGTAGTTCGTGATCTGGTAGATATTCATTCTTTGGTTTGATAAAAAATAGTCACCAGTTGTAATACATCAAAATCTGGTCATGTGACTACTTTGTCTACGATACAACACAGATTGAGAAAACGTATTTCTTATTTCACGTAAAAATTGTAAAGGAGTTCTGTACAATTATTGGTAAAGTCGTTGGAAGAAACGCACTGTCGTAGAGCGGCTCACCCCTTACGGCATACCCATCCCCACGTCCTAACCCCTGCAAGCTTCAAAACCAAATTGCTGTCAACGCACAAGCCAGACTTTGTGCAAAGTGTTCTGACGAGTTTCCCCCACTCCTCACTTCAAAAACCGAGCCCTCCCCACCTCACTCCCGCCATGTGACAGCTGAGGACAGACAGCAAGGCTGTAGGGACTACGTAGTACCAAAGTTTGTCACCACTGCAGTTCCAATACGCTGAGCGCTGTCATCGCTTGGAGCGGAGAGCAGCATAAACCCACCCTCAACAGCGCCCAGAGGCGAGTGTGAGATATTCTGAAACACTGTGGCTAATATAGCAAGTTCACGCATTCTGTGTTGCGTTTCACGTGTTCGTGGTAGGTATGCGAGCCACTTTTGACCTATCAAATTGAAATTACTGATATGTCGATCTGAGAACGCCTTGGAACAGCCTTAAGGAGAAGCACATGACTTGTTTAACTAAGCAGGCCAATGCCGCTAGTTCAAGTGTTGTCCCCCTGGAGGAAGTTAGCTTGCAGTTAAAACACGGGGAAACTCTCCGCTGTTCTCTAGACCGGTGGCGGTAGCGGACGTGCAGCCTAACGGCAGCGCCACTCCAGCTCGATCGACTATGGGTTCGAACCCAGCTCGGCCCCTCACGTTTCAGGCTTCGTAAAGTTGAGTCGGGCGGTAGTTATTCCACCGTTTAGCGAAGTACTGTGTTATGGTAGCATAACCTCTAGCGCCAGTGAGGGCGATTTGTATTTTATAGCATCGGGTGGAGATGTGACCACTAGTGTGTGTTACTGTTGTGAAGGTTGTCAGAGGACAACTAGTAGCCAGAGTTGCAAATTTTGTTGTGATGCAAGGAAAGACCCCTTTAGTGATGTGCATAATTTGTCGAGTATTGATGTTTTACGACAAGGTGAAGTTGTTTTGATGCCATTGCACACTGACGAATCTGTCAGCATTGAGTCATGTGTCTCCAAGATCTTGCAAGATGATAAGATACATGTCGTTATTGTTAATAAGTCACTTGAATTTCTTAAGTTACCACGAGCAAGAACTGTTGGCACAGCCGACCAAGTAGGTAGTGTTAAGAACGACATGTACCCAGAGGCCAAACAGAATAAATCTTTTGTTTTCAACATTTTGTGTAGCTCTAAAGGTAATGTGAACTTGAAGGAATGTATCAATGAAACCTAGAATGATGGAATAGGAAGTGATAATAAACTGAGTTATTTTGATTTTGTTCCTGAGAATGAGGAGGTAGAATCAAGTAAGCTGTTAGATTTAAAACATGTAGAAGGAGAGACTAAGGAGAGGCTGTTGGAAACCCTTAGCGAATTTTCAGATGTTTTTCATCAAAAGTGTCAAAAGCTTGGTTGTTCTAATGAAATTACTAACAGTATTGAGACTGATGATGCAAAGCCTATGTACATTAGACCGTATCGAACTCCTCAGAGACAGAATGGAGTACTTAAAGAACGAATAGATATCATGCTAGACTCAGGAATCATTGTCCCTTCTTCGAGTCCCTGGTCTGCCCCATTAATTTTAGTAACACAAAAGGCTGCAAATGGTATTAAGGTACGTCCTGCTATTGACTTCAGAGTTCTAAATCAGGTCACTAAATGTTTCGTATACCCTTTGCCTCTCATTAACGAGACTATTGATCTGTTAGGTGGCGCTAAGTACTTTAGCACGATGGATTGTGTAAGTGGATTCTGGCAGGTTGAGGTAAACCCTACTGACCAAGAAAAGGCCAGGTTTTCCATGCCTGAGGTTCACTATCACTTACTTAGAATAAATGCCCTTTGGATTGATTAATGCTCCTAGCACCTTTTCAAAATTAATGAGTGATACCTTAGCTGGCCTAATTGGTCAGGTTTGCTTTGTATACTTAGACGACATTATAGTATTTTCTAAGACTGAGGAAGAACACGTAAGGAATATGCATTTAGTTTTTGCGAGATTGAAGTCGGTTTACTTAAAACTAAAGCCGGAAAAGTGTAACTTGATGCATACGTCCATTAGGTATTTAGGTCACATTATTACAGAGGAAGGAATTAGTCCAGACAAAGATAAAACGGCGGCAATAAAGGGATATCCTACTCCTAAGTCAGTAAAGGAAATAAGACAGTTCATTGGTTTGGTCGGATACTACCTTAGGTTTATACCGAATTTTTCAAAAACTGCCCAACCCCTCACCGAGCTGACGAAGAAAGACGTCGAGTTCGTATGGAACAACGGAAGAGAAAGGGTCTTTGTTGAATTACGGTGAAGCCTTATGTGAGAAGCCTATTCCTTAAGTACCCTGACTTCTCCCTCCCATTTTACGTAACGTGCGACAGTTCTGGAACGGCCATGGGTGCCGTGCTCTCACAGAAAATTAATGGGAATGAACACCCCATATACTTCATCTCTAGGCAATTAAATAAGGCAGAACAGAATTACTCTTTACCGAAAGGGAATGTCTCTGTGTGGTATTCGCGCTAAAGAAGTGGCAATACTATCTGTATGGTACGAAGTTCACCATCGTTACAGATCACCGATCCTTAAGGTGGCTACTGAAAATAAAGTAACCCACCTCGTTTTAGCTTGATGGTCGTTAGCCTACTACTATCAGAATACGACTTTGACATTGTTCACAACGCAGGGAAGGCGAACACGACAGCTGACACTCTCTAGGATCCCCATTTCAGATGGAAGCCCCTCCCCCATACACCCCTGTGTGGAAATGTGACCACATAAAGATGGAACAGGAGCACGACCCGTTCATTAGTAAATTAAGACAGAAAATAATGGCTAAGGAAAAGGAAAATTATTTCACTGATCTGGATGGCTTGACGTATATAAAAATGGCAATGATAATAGGGAAGGCAGGTTAGTGGTATCTGAAACCATGAAGGTAAAAGTACTTAACACTTATCATAATTTCCCTTTCGCTGGGCATAAAGGTGTCAAACGCACGTACGAACTAATCAAGTCAATGTTCTTTAGGCTGGAATGTACAAGGACGTAACTGAATTTTGTTCCAACTGTGAGTCGTGTGCTATCAACAAACACACACCTGACAGTCAGCCGGCGCCATTACAAAGATTCCCGGAGGTAGTGTCTCCATCCCAGAGAATAAGCATGGGCATTTAGGTCCTCTTCCTACGACCACGAAAGGCAACAAATACATTCTCAATTTTCAGGACGCGTTTTCTAAATACCCAGAGCCAATAAGTCTTCCGGATCACAAGACAGATATAGTTGCTAGAGCTTTCGTAACCGAGATCGTCGCCCAGCATGGGGCGCCCGAACAATTGTTATCGGACAGAGGGACCAACTTTACCTCTCGTCTCATGAAGGAAGTATGTACACTGTTGCAAATTAATAAACTCCTAACCACCCCTTATCACACCTGCTACTAATGGCCAAGTGGTGAGGAGCCATCAAATTGTCGTAGGAATAATGTCACATTTTGTTGATAGAGACCAACGTAATTGGGACTGGTTACCCTCTGTTTTGCTACGTAGTGTGGTAAATATTCCTCTAATTTAACCCCATACCCCGTAGCAAGAGTATTTAGCTGAATAGGGACAAAGACCAACCCTACCAGTAAGTGTTCAATAAGATAAATTATATATTAAATATGTGCCACAATATCTAAATAAGAATGCCTAAGTGCTCACTTTATCGTGAAAGGACTATACACGTATTTCATGCATTCAAGGAGTAAAAGTGCGAAAAAGGCAAGAACGACACAACACGCACATCACACCTCCCCTTGCCACTATGCAGAAGTCACTGAAGAATTGTCGTGCAAATTGGCGAGCAGCCGTAAGGCAGACGATTAGAGTCTATTAGACATTCAGTGGTGAGACTATCATTCTTCGACGTAGCTACAATAAACGAAAAAGGTATATTGTACATGTCTATATTGCCATAACAAAACATTCAATAGTTACAAAAAAGAAGTTTTAAACAGCTGCTGTTTGTGTCCAAAGAATCCTTAAGCAAGTGTAACGGGCAAGAACATTTAATAATTACTTTATCAAAATGGAAATTACAATCACATATTGAACGTCAGTCTGCAAAATGCTCAAGGTATCTCACAAAATATGCCTGAAATTATCCTCTACTTTAGAGTGCACAACTGCTTTTACAAAACGTGCATGATGGGACTGTGTCGATTCATTTTTATAATGCACTGGCCCACTATGACCATGCACGTACACTATTCAATAAAATACTCCAAATCCAGTGGTGAACACAAAAGTGCACTTCCTGTTCAACTACAATTTTTTAACACTACTGTAAATAGTCGGAAGGACAATCCAAATCTTAATTCCGACTAAAATATCCTTCAGCAAATCTATTTAATATTACTGGCAAATTGGCATATTTAAATATTACTATTAACATGAGACAACCACAATTGACATACCTTGAGCACTCGGCACACGAAGACAGCAACACAAATTAAGTTACCTTGAGACAAACTTAAACAGAACTGGGGGCTGACGAGGTCGGTCACAACTTTATAAAGAGGAGCATTACTGCCAGGAGCGCTGGCCACACAAAGTATCACGCAAGTCAAATATACTACCCTCTTCATGGGGCGCACAACCTCAAATCACCAACTGCCGAAGTCAAAACAGTATCTTGTAGATATCAACACTTTGCCATGACATCACTAAGTCCAACTGAATAGCGCAACGTCTGCGCAGACCGTTGCAGTTTTATTCGCTTACCGGTGCACCCCTCATAGCGCCACGGGAGAGTCGCCGTTCTTCCTTGTTCATGGACGAGACCCCCAGTTACTTTTTGATAACGTGAAACCACGAGTAAGTAATTATGCTGTTAACCATAATTATAAGGAAGAGTTATTGCTTAGACTGCAGACGCCATTTGAAGTGGTGCAGAATGCCCTTAATTCTAGTCGAGAGAGAACTGAATATTATTTTAATAGGAAGGCCAAGGACACAAAATTTTCGGTCGGAGACAGAGTGTATTTAAAGAACGAGAAGGTACCGAAAGGGTTAAACAGGAAATTTTTCCCTAAGTGGACAGGACCTTTTCGCATTATTGTAAGCACTACCCAGTTAATCTTAAGAAAAAGCATATCTGTGGCGGAAAAGCACAGCTGGTGCACCAAAATAGGTTAAAGAAATTTAAGGGGAGAGATGATGTCTTCTGGGGTAAACTTACTGTAGGAGGGCACACGTTGGGTGTTGAAAAGGACTCGGATAGTGAGGCAGAATTGTATGTCACTGTGCAATATAAAGACTACAGAGAGTCTGCAGATGGAGAAATTGGGTGTCCAGAGGAAGCCGACTGTAACGTTGTTACAGAACCAGAAGTGCCCGTACGGAGGTACGAACGAGAACCGTATCAGTTAATAAGCCGTGGTCCTGTGGCGAACCAACCATAGGTGCTACCCTAGAACTGCAATGTTGCTGCTGAACATAGCGACTAAATCAATATATTTTGTAACATAAGGTTAATATAAGGAGAGTTCTGGATAGTATATTATATTGTTTATGTTGTTTTAAATAATTAGTGAATGGTAACTCACGCCTGCTCTTGGCTAGGAATGTAGACTTAATTATAATTTTGTAGGTATAAAGATGAAGGTCAAGGAAGGCGTGATGGCATTGGCTGTTCTTATAGTTGGAGCTTGGTGCTCAAAGGATCTTCCAGAGACGAGTGAACCACTGGACAAGGGTATTGTTTTCATCAAGAAAGATAATGTAGTGTTAACAGGAGATAAGTGGACATTAGTTGTTTACTTGGACACTACAGTATATCAGGATGCGCTAAATCAGTTTTTGACATCTGTGGGAGAAGTAAGAGGCTTACATTGCGGGTAGATGCATCTTGTATTGCTTTAGGGGATGTACTTTGCCAGAGAACAGCTGATGGCTTCGTACCCATCGCTTTCACTAGCCAGACATTGTCAGTGTCTGAAAAATGATTAGGGACGTGGGAAACGAAGACCTAGGCATGTCTCTTAGGGTTAGAGAAATTCGCCTCATGCATTGAGCACGACGAGTGCGACCTATATACAGATTACCAGGCCATTAGTTGGGTGTTAAATCATCCCAATCAACTATGGGAGTTGGGGCAGTGGGTGTTCCACTTCTCTCGCTTTAAATTTTAAATGCATCGTGTTCGTGGGGCTGTTGTGTTGTAGCTGATCACCTTTTCCACATGTTCCATCCTGCTGAGTTTTTGTAGAAGTAGTGCCTTTAGATTCCAATGCTCTACTACAAAGTTTTCCCGAATGTTTTACTAGCATTGAGGATGGGCAGAAAGAGGACACTTAGTGTGTGCACGTATGCGATAACTTAGCTCAAGGTGGGCCTGTTCCCTCAGTGGAAGAGCCTGGAAATTTGTATATTACCAGCACGTCAGGGCGTGTGAGAATGGTGTTAGCCCCATTGTCTATCCACTCATTAATTCTTCACTATTACCATGATTCTGTGTTTGGCAGACATTTGGGTGTAAATAAAACCTTTTAAAAGATTTCAGTAAGCTTTGCCTGGCCCAGCTTAAAGCAGGACATTACTGCCTATGTTCGCAGCAGTGAGGAAATCCAGAAGTGAAAACAGGCCCAGCAAGCGAATTTCGGCAGCGATGTTGGTAAACCGCAAAAGCCACATGGCAGGTGGAACAACTTGACATTTTCGGCCCTTTTGAACGTTCCCGGAGTGGAAACATGTGTGTGCTTATATTATCAGACACCTTCTCTAAATTTGTATTTATTTTGCCTTTGCGTAATACGAAAGCAGATACTATAGTTAATGTGAAAACTACCCGTATGTTGAAGAGTTTTGGTGCCCCAGAGCAAATTTTTACCGACAATGCTCGATACTTTGTTTCTGTAGTGTTTAAGAACATGCGTTTCCAATGGGCGATGAAGCATGATACTTCACCCCAGTATTATCCTCGTGGGAATCAGGTCGTGTGCTTAAAAAAATTAGAAGGTGTGCCCTTCAATAATTTGAAATTTGGAACAAACCTTGTGGAACAAGAATTTAGAATTAATCAACCTAGGATTTAATTGTACTTCTCAGTGCCACTGGAGTTCCTCACTGTAACCCTTTTCTTGTTCGCCATACTTCACATCCTTTTTCTGGGGTCTTCTGTCTCCTTCATCCCCTTTGAATAGTGACCAGGACATGATGTACGACCAGGTGATGCGAACATCTCGCCGCAGCGAAAAGGGAGGCTGTGGAATGTTTGGATAGGTCTAGGGTTGACGTTTCTTTTTTTAGTAGGCATCTTAGTTTCGTGAAAAATTTTAACCATTTCTCATGCAAGTGCAAATTTGAGTGCGAAATTTCACACAATATTTAAGGGGCCCTATATTTTTAAGAGGTTTCTTGGCCCCAACACTTATCTTTTGAGGCTACAGAATTCTTCTCCGGGAACGTGGAAGGCTCATATCAGTCACCTGAAGATATTTGTAATTAGGAAATTTTGGTATAATTTGGAGAGTAAATTTATAGGGTAGTGTATTTTTGTAATGATTTTTTGTAACTTTGCTTGGAGTGTTTTGACATGCATCCTTAAGTCCTTTATGTTTATTTTCTTACTTCATCGCTTCTGTACTTATATCTCATCTATACTTCTCCATACTTTTCTCCTGCTTTTTTTTCTGAATTACTGAGATCTGGAGACATCTGAGTACCTCCGGCGCGCCCACTTGCCTATGACACTATCTCCAGCATTCCTGTGTGATGGGAGCTCTTGCACCTGTTGCTTCAACCCCTCGCTCTTAGCTGTGCGGCTGGTCGCCATCTTCTACTGATTATTCATGGATGCTGTACATGTTGCAGCCTCCTCTTTTCCCTACGCTACCTGGATGATGTACATCCGCAGGAGACGTATGAACATTCTGCTTTCTACTCTTCGTCTTCATTACTAACGGTTACATCAAGGCCTGTTTTTAACGTCCTGAACCGTCACCTCGAGACTAATTTCTTCGTTATGAACTATGACTAAGATCTGTTTTTTCGCTACTTTATGAATTTTCGCTTCAAGATCTCCAAAACTATCTTCTTGTCTTCGTGTTATCCTTATCTCCATCTCTCAAGAGTGTTTACGTACCTTACTTACTGTGAATGTACTGTTTCTTTGGGGTTGTATGCTTGTTTGGGACAGCTTCACTCATCAAGAGAGAGACTTAAGGGTAGGAGATTTCACTGTCTGATGCTCCTTATGGCGACAGTGGCGCGCAATGGATACTACTGGAACTTTTATAGACTCCACAGATTTATTTTTGGCTCGGTTCGCGACCTCTTTGCACTTGATAGCTTACTTCTGTACTCTTGTAACCCCCCGCCACCCCCCTATTATCTTCACCGTGTGTGGCAATGAAGCTCTGGCCAGGTTTAGCTCGTGTGCTTGTCGGACAGACAGCCCAATTCTTCATTGATCGGAATTTAATAATTCGCCCAAACACATGTCAAAACTCTGGACCAAACAAAGAATAGAATACTTTTATTAGGTGTGGTAAAATATTTGCCAAATCAAAAAAAAAAGGTAAAAATAAAATAATTAGATTGTCAGACCCCAATATCTCTGCCCCAAATTAAAATATAAATCACAACTCCATAACAGGAGGGAAAATTAAAGGTTATAACTTGGTACTTCTTCTTTAAAAAAGTGGACAAACCATAAAAATAGATTAATCTGGAAAAAGTACAATCTGTGAAAAATTCAATTCAAACTAATTATGTGTACCACATTAGAAGGAAAATCATAGTTATTACTCTGTAGTACTAATCTTCAAAAGTATGCAAAGAGAGGAACAAAATAAGATAATATAGAAAATAGAGAGAGTACCTTCATACTCGGTAACTAAACATGAAACAATAAATTCCTATTACAGACATGATGAAGCTGATTTCCGAACAGATGGGTTATCAAAGTCATAGATAAAAGAGAATAATTGAATATAGTTAAAACTCCAACGAGTTTAACATGGACAGAAAATGCTAACCAACTAAATTGTAGTGTGCGCTAGTACCTCACGAAATCATAGCCCGCAGTTTCTAAACACCTCTTGCTTGTTGTCTATTCGCAGACCGAACACACTCTATGTTCAAGATACACATTTCACCTGAACTTAAGAAATAAAAAGTTCTGCTGAGGCCTTTCCTCCAACTATCCTGGCATAAAATACCCCTTACCAAAACGAAAGGAAGAAATAAACTATTTACACACAACTACATGGTTGCTGAAAGCGACCGGCTCCCCAAGCCAGGACCTCCTTCCACGACTTTCAACACGCAACAACACACTCACTTCCACTAACAACAGCCCTCGCTGCTCTCCTGACGACTTATTTCCTCTCTATTATGTTGCCTGACTGGCGACGGCCAATCACCGTGGAATATGTCCATGCGCATCTCAGCTTCTACTTCCTATCTCCCCTCGCTAGCCAAAAAACCAAACAGCTGGCCTCAACAGTCGCCATCCGCTCACCCCCAGACTGCGCACAGTGAGGACAGAATAAAAACGCATAGGAAACATACTATGCAGAACTTCTACCACGTTTCTAAACAACTCGGGAAGCGCGAAGACAATGCATGCCACAGCCGGCCACCGGAATACACAGGAATGTGCACACTAAATCCTGTGTGCTCCCATCTGGCCAACCAGTGACCACATCCGCATGCCCAAGTTTTCCCCTGCGACCCGAGTTCTCAAGAAAGCACTGACAAACTGCCTATACACAACTATGTGCAGAGTTCGCTGTAAAATATTACTATCTCCAAAGTTAAAACAAAAGTACCCATCCCCATGACGGGAATAAAACAGGGATGAAAAATAAACACTTACTATTCGTAAACGAGCAGCATGATAAAAAAAAATTAAATTCGTAAAAAATCACAAATTTCAGCTTCGTCACAATACTAACATTTGACACTGCCAGCAATCAAACCAGGAGCATTCTGACAGCGTGGCAGCGGCAATGTTCGTAGTATATGTGTAATTGTTTTTTATTATTATTCTACCTGTTAGAAACATCAGGAGAAAATGTGACATCATATAGTCTGTTCACTTCAAAGTGAGCACTTCTGAAAACATATTGACTGGAATAATAACCAATAAAAGTTTTATAGGATTGTGCCGTCTTAAAATTTTACTTGATTTACTTACTTTTTGAACTTAATATTTTCCTATAATATTGTTAAAGCAGAACAAGTTCATCAGTGCTATTTACATTGTCATTTTATTACCATATAAAGTGTTTGTTGCTTTTTGGGGATTTAAAAAATTTATTTTCTCTATTATCCCGGCCATACATGCATACGAGCCCGCCTTGCCACTCGCTTCCTTGCCCTGGCCAGAGCTCTCGCTTCTTGCTTCACGTCCCCGGAGTTGTATTTCACGCCGCATGTAAGATTAACTTCTGCTGTTCACCACACAGCGCTCCCACGCTCACAGGCATGCCAAATCTGTACCTTGTACCTCCCCCACCGCTGTGCTTGGTACCGTAATTGTACTGTCGGTCGTAACCAGTATATCTGAACTTTGTCCAGTATTGTAGGCTGTCTTGGCCGTTTCGACACTCGCGCACCATCTCTTGAGAGTTTTTTTAATCTCCTATACTAGGGACACAGTCTCCCAAAGCATCGCTTCGCGGCCATTATAAGTCACCACCTTGTGCATGCCAGACGTGTTTCTGGACGAGTCTATTTCTATGTGTTTAAGTGTGCAACAAGGACATCTACAGTGCTTCTCAAAAGGTCCTTAAAGTAAGGTGCCAAGGCATAAGTTGTCAAATTGCCGAGCTTATCACGCTGCATTTGCATCTTAGAAGCAATTTGGTAGTCAGGAAACATGTAACTAAAAATTGAAACATTTCTAGTGGCAGCCCTCTTTGATGAGTGTGTAGCAAAGCTCTCAAATGTCCAAATAATCTCAGCTTTTGTCATATCCTCCTTCAAAAAATATGACTGAAGTCCTCGAGGAGTAGGAACAGTGGAAAAATCACTGACATAGGCCTAAAGGACAAGTGAGACAACTCAGCTGACGAAAGTGATGGCATTGTGGACAAGTGGGATAGTTGAGTTGACGGAAGTGATGTCTCAACTGATCTAACAACAGTGGACGAATGAGATGACTGAGCTGATGAAAATGGTTGGACAACTGACTGTGGTGATGCAGACTGGGAGACACGCCCAATATGAGAACCAACAGTATCTTCTTTTGACTTTAACTGAAACGCTGCTGCAAGAGACCTGGATGTCTGACTGCTGTTAAACAGCTTCTTGTGCTTAACACTATTCAGGTGGCTGGTAACGGCTCTCATTCCAATGTTGCTTAGCTTAAAACTTTTATTGAATACAATGCATAAAGCAGAATGAGGGTCTGGTAGCCGACGAATGCAAGTAAACTGACGCAACCAGTCATCATTGATTACAGTCTTTTTGCTACTCATTTTATTTAAATTCTGGATGTTTGGTGGTGAATTCAATCACACTGAAAAATAGAAAATACTTTTAGGAGCAAATTAAAATTTATAAGTTACCGAAACATATGCACTTGCCAATTCACAGAAACTTAACATACAAAGAAAAATAATATGACTGCAAAAAAAGGTTTGTTTTAAGTGTGTTACTGTCATTACCTAAAAGAAATTCACGACAAAAACATTTTTATGTCAAAGAAAAGCTTACATTTCACAAACCTCCAACTAAACAGATGAAATGTTTGTACTGTCAAATTTTGTTTCAGTAATAAAGGCATCATCGCCGTTTTTCCAAACAAACACTAAATACAATAGGAGTATTTTAGCAGTTGAATTGTTAATAAACTGTTAGCAAGCATTTGCGGAAACTGATTGCATTTACAAGAGATCGCTAAAATGCAATATTCAGTGAACAGAAATGGCTACCAACACGGAGTTACGAAATTACATATTTGCTAAAGCCTAATCAAGAATAGACTTGGACTTTATAAAACAAAACACTTCTTCACGAATATGTTTGTTAGAAAACGGACATTATTTTTTACACGAAAAATTTAGTAAATTATAGAAGGAAATTTAATTATGCAGCTTTATAAAAGGAAAAATTAATATTATGTCATTTTCTTTCAAAATCATCCATACTGCACATAAATACAGTTTGTTTTCGTTTCAGATTTAATCGAGATAAAATAAGAAATAAACACATGTTATGTAACATAGGAAGCTAAATAAATAACTGGTAAAGGTGAACATTCTGTGAACGAAACTTGTCACTGTCATCTGCCTCGTTTGCCAGAATCATAACTAATGCCCTCAGCCTGTTAGCAGTATGTTTGCAATCACCACTGTAAACAGGAACACTAAAATTTCCTGTCCACAAATAGTGCTACCAATTCAACTACTAAAATACGCCTAATATCATATTGGTCATGCCTCAAAACTTAAAAACCGGCCTAATCTGCGGTTTCCAGATTAAAAATATAATCAAAATACCAAATTGTTTTAAACACGATCTTGATACAACATACAAACAAAAAAATAAGTACAATAAGTTACTAAACAAACCCGTAATTGTAAATGCTCCAAACAGTATTCCATCGCAAACTAACAAAACAAAATCAATTGGTCGTACCTGTATGTATACACAGCCAATTTGCCGCCATTCTCTGCTGAGTACACACACACATATTGTTTTGTCACATAGTTTATATAATAAAGGCTCCATCTTCCACGTCGCAACGACGTGTTTTTAGGGACCTCGTGTTCCAGTCGCATACATAACTTTCCATGACGCCAAGACGTCAAACATTCGACCGACTTGTTTAACACTCCACATAAACCCGTTTTAAAAAGAAATGGCATTCATTTCAGCTATGAATTTTTGTACTTTTCCTCTGAAAATAAACATTGCCTTTATTAATATGTAATTAATATTCGAAAAAATAAACTTCTCTGCATACAGTTCACCCAAGTCACTTTGCGATGTTGGCGAGACTATAAACAAAATGGCACAAGTTTAACAAAAATACTTGTAAATGTTTGTCTGTTCAATTTGAGCTGTGGACTAGCTCGGTAAGTAAAATGTATATGTTATAGCTTTTATGCAGTTTTGTTAGGCCTAAAATTATTTGAGCGTGTTTTGTGTCGGTTTTCTCTTTATTTTGTCCACTTAAAGTGTGCTACGCGTCCTTGAGTCCATGTCGACGCAACGACCCTTTGCTGACATCTTGGGGATGTAAGTTTGTAACCTCACTATTTTCCTCACCCAACGATGTACATATTTCTTTATTTTTGTACTTTTGTGAACGGGGTGCGTGAGACGAATAATATATTTGCTGTGTGATCCGCATAGCTAGCTAATCGTGCAAATTGTGCTGTTTAGATTTGTGAAGTTGTTTCATTGTCTCTTGGATGAAATTTTGGTCACGACTCTTATGATTTTGATACGTTTTCTGTAGTGGTTATGATATGTGCGAGAGTTAAACGAGTATCAAAAAGTTAAGTCAATGTGTCACACGTCCTATGTCGGCATCGCGTCTCTCTTCTGACGTGCCATAACGTGTCTCTTGGCGACATTTCGGGGATGTCCGTGTTGTTTTTTTATTATATTCTTCCATTATCGTGAACAGCGTGCAAACTAACGTAACAACCTAACCTAAACTAACCTAAAAATTCTAACCTAACAATTTTTTATGTAGGACTAGTTAAAACACACTAGAAATATTTTTATTAATAAACTATATGTCTAAAATTAATAGTTTGGCCGGTACACAATAAGTAGTTAAATAGTTAAACTTGATATTTACCTTGTTATGCATGTCTTGCTTATTTTCTGCCTATTTAAAAGTATTCCAGATCGCTATTAAGAATAACCAATACTATCACTGTACTTACCATTAAAATTTTAGGTTGTAAATACATGTATGCCTAACCTCAAAAGTGCCCTAGGCCTGTTTCATAAAAGCTGTTATGTAGCGTTACGACACTAAACGGTTCCCTAACTCGAGTTTCATAAAGAAATCTCGTTTCATAATAACTAGCTAAAATTTTCACTTCATTCCCACTAAAGGCCATTTCCAGACTGATCATTCTGCGGCCTGCAGTCGTACAGTTCTAAGTTGGCAGTCGAATACATGACCATGTAAATTGTCAGTAGTGCAGTTCTGTAGTTTCGTTGTCGGTAGTCGAGGCCTCGGTAGCAGCAATTGTTTATGTTATATGTAGATGAACTACAATAATGTTGGAATTTTGAAAAATATGATACATAAATTTAACAGCATAACTTCCAGTCTTCGTAAGCTCTTTTTCGAAGTCTCCACGCTATATCCTCCAGCAATGCAGTTGAGTCGAGATATACACTGATGCATGACTTTCAGAATACATGTCGGGTGTTTGCAAAATTTCATCGTGACCATTTTCAAATTCGAAATATGTTTTCATGAATAATACAACTAAAGGTTACTAATAATATCTAATGTAGGCTTCATATTAGAAGAATGTGCATTTTCATAGTCTCTGTCTTGTTTCAAAGTGAAATACATACATTAGTAGCCAACTGCCGACTTCACATTCTTGATTGGCCATAATTGGGAAGCTATCACATGCTTAATGTTTCATAACAACTTCTTAAACAGAACAGCAGTAGAACCATAGTGTACATAAGGTTATGAAAAAAATATATGGTAGTATTATTTTGATAATTGTCTCAGCTTGCCATATGAAGTAATGAAGATTTTTCATATAGTACCACCATAATAGGTAGGCCTATTTTATAGATTTTATCATTAATATTTTATTATCTAGGCCTTTGCTATCAGACCCCTTGCTAATATCGCTGGCAGTTGTATATGAGGGATGTATTTATTTGCAAAACTATCCTAAGCTTTGGAAACAGTATTCTTTTTAGTTCATATAGCTTTAATTTTTTAAGTTGATAACTTAATAAGTTTATAACAATGTATAGTAATGATAAATTAATCAATGTTGTTGTTCAGCCTGTGTAAAATTTAAAAGACAGGGAAACAATTTTTAAAAAATTTAGTGATAAAAACATGCCTAAAAGTTTTAATTTTAAATGTGCATAGTTTGAATAGCAAAATTTTCACTAATATAAGGATTTAAAATTGACCAGTTGTACAGCCTCTTTTAAAATATATAGAATCTAAAAATGTACAATATGTGCTTAACACGTATCACGTTAAACAATTGAAGGCTCAGAATTCACTGTTATAAAGGGGATTCAAAATTAACCACTGTTCTATTTTAGGTTTAAAGACGTTTTTACGACAGTTATTGGGTAGCCGGAGGCAACCTATTAAATACAGTGGACCTCTCTACGATGAACCTTCTTATAACATTTTCCTGGCTACAGGCTGTTTTTATTAGGTCTCTTAAGCTGTTTCACTGTACAAAATTTCTTTCTTATGAAGTTTTTCGTCACATAAAGTATTTATTTAGAGTCTCTTCAAAAACGTAATATTAGAATCATGGATCTACTGTAATTCCCATTTTTTTATGTATTGTTTCGAAAATTTTGCTAATTTATGGGTTGAAGTATCCGGAAAGTAATTAGGCCTATTCTGGGTTTGGTAGGGATGGATAAGATTCCTAGAAACATAATTATCATAATGTTTCTTTACATAACAAGTTATTATTATCAATATTCCTAAATTTATGAACAATAGCTCACAGTGATTCTGATAATTGAGATGATGGGTGGGTGGTTGACTGGATTGGGAACTTTTTTTTAAGGGTGTGAAAACATGATAAATTTAATGTACAGGATGAAAGAGTATTTCTCAGATTACCAATAAAACATACTAATGTGTGTTGTTTAAAGCCCCTTGTAAGATACAAGAACAAATAATGGCTCATTTAAAACTCTGAACTGATTTTTTGAATATATTTTAGTGTTCATAACTTGTAAACCAGTTTTTTGGGGATCGGTTTCATACCTGCCTGTAAAACAAAAAAAAATCTGTTTAGTCCTTTTTAGTTTACATGGCTTAAAAGTTAGTCTTTTATTTTTAATTTATATCACTGTAAGGGTGGAAAAACACTGTTTGAAAATGTGTGGTCAAAGAAGGGTACCTAGGATGTTAATAAAAAATATTAAAAAATTGTGTGGTTTTATAGCCCCTTTTTTACTCTAAAGGGAGTTAAAATGGCTTATTTAAGCTTCTGAAACCCAAACTTCAAGCATTTGTAGTAAAAGTTTAATGTAATAATGCTGGGTTCATAGTAATAAGAAGTCATCATGAACACTTATCTCACTGTTGGTAAGAATGTAAATGGTAGCAACAGCTGATTTTGCTATGTGGACCGTTACAAAAAAGGGTCTATATCCAACACTGTTAAAGCTAAAATTATAATAGAAATTATTTTCGCCCTTTGAATAATGATAGTAGCCATAGTTAAACTATAAAAAAAATACAAAATAGTCAAGGTGCAAGAAGTGAAATTTATTTCAGGAGGTTTATCTGTGAAGTACAAACTCTCTCATTATTGATTAAGATGTTGAAGTTTGAATGAAAGTCCATTGTTTATATAAAATGAGCTTCAAAAGAGTAATTTTCTTTTGTTACGATTGACAGAGCAGCAACTAGCCATTGTATTCGTATCCGAACATTTTTATGTCTGTAGTCCTGTTTTTGGATTACGAACAAAAAAAATTAGTCAGATAATAGACAAGGAATTATCAAGCGTGTGTAGCACAATCCACCACCACAATAAATATCCTACATACTACACGCTCACTCGAAGACTTTAACACAAACGTATTGCGGTTTCAAATTGTTTTGCAACTCCTAAATGGTGAAACACGGTAACGTAAATAGTCTGACTTTGCCTTGGGAAAATGTGACTTCCTGCCTAGGGATATTCGCAGAGTGACATCAATCCTCTAACAAACCATAATCATTCCGTTTGAAAATCTATGAATTTGTTACATTTATGGCAAGTATCTGCATTAAGCATGCATGTAATTTAGCAATAACTCTAAATGCTGGTAATGGTTTTAGTGAAATTCCCGACACATGCATGTTCTCAATTGTAGGTAAATTATATGGTGCTGGGTTAGTTTAGGTTGGGTAAGGTTAAGTTATTTGCACAAATGATGTGTAATTTTTTCCCCCAGTTTATCTTTTACTCCACTATTCTTGGGCTTTCTACTGCCTACTTTCGTTGAATGTAAAGGCTTAATTGTTAGTTGCAACACATTCTTTCTTTAGTTTTTTAGAAAAATTAATGTACTTAATTTTGGCTGTCTTAAGATGGTGTTGTATACGTTCATTTTTAATATTTGTGTTAAATAATAAAAACTTCTTCACTATTTGCATGTTTTTCTGTGGAGAGAAGATATCATGTACTATAAGGTTTATTGTGAACATCCACTAGGAGATGTCCTATTGGATCGTGGAGTTTGAAGATGGTCTTCAGGTTGTACCAGGAGAGCGGCTAAGCAGTGATGAAAGAGAGTTGCCTGTGGCCAACACATGCAAACCCGAGCAAAATTACGAAGGCAGTAGTTTCATCAGAAACTCCAAACAAAAATTGGGTCATCCATAAATTAAAAATAATTTTTGGATCACCTGGTCAGTATTATCACTTAATTTTGCATGAAAGTATTATTTTGACCTTCTAAAGGGATTAAAAATTTGTGTCATAATTTTACTTTAACAAAGTAAGATTCAGGAAATCATATTACTAAGTTATGGGTAGGTACTAAAAACTGCACCTAACCAAGTATGTTTTTCAAAGTGTAAGTAAACTGTCTGCTTTTTTAATGTCTCTCTAACAACATATTTATATATATAATAGTGCCATGCTCAAAAAATTTATAAATACAGTATTGTGATCTGCCTGTCCACTAGAGAGTTTTCTTTAGGCTTAAAGCCGAGTTAACAACCACTATGTGACTTACTTACAAATGTGAAATGTCAAATCACACAATGTGCATGCAAGCTTACACAGCCAGTAGTATGTGTATGTATGTGACTGAGTAGGTCACCTCTTTCGGTAGGCTTACTGTGTACGCAAGTACAATTAATGCAGTTGTATAATTAGTGGTATTAACGTAAATCAATTCAATTTTGATCACGTTCTTCAAATTGTCTACCTTTTTGCCACATATTTTATTTTGACTAAAACATGTCATACTGTATTTTTGTAGCTCACCTTTTTTTATAACATATCAATTTCCATGCGTGGGTGGTTTTATGATGTTAATCCAGCGTCTACATTTTAAGTGTAATTATGAATGCACCTTAATTGTCGAGACTTAGTTTATCCTATTCTGGATAGGCAAAAATGTGTTAAAACTGAATGCTGGTTAAGTCTACAAAAAAAATTGTTCCCATTTTTAGTTTGGGAAATGTATAATATTCATTAACATTTTTCAGGTATTTTCAGACTTGTTTCAATGTAGTTTAAACATGTATTTACGCCTTGTATAGTAGCCTTTTGACTGAATTTAAAAGCATTGGAGGTTTCGGAAAGTCATCAAGTCTCGACTGGTGGACCGTTTTTTTTTTTTTTTTTTCTCGAAAAGTCTAGTTTTGGACCAACCTGGTGGATCAGATGTTTATATCGGAGACACCGGCCCGAAAAATAAGTTAAGGCGATGTAAATACACCCGATGTAAATACACCCGATGTAAATACACCCAATGTAAATAAACAAGCAGAAGCATGTGATACCAACCTCTAGCAGGACAATATAGGCTACGAGGCAAATCGAGCACGTCAATATCACTGAGTGGTCGGAAAGTCGTGCATACATATGTGCAATACATGTGTTAACAGGCGTGTCAATTCATATAACAATACGATGATTGGCTTAATAACCATATTTGATAATGTGGATCGGTATGAAGTAAGCAATTTCAGGCATATTTTATAATGAATTGTGTGTTATGATTGTATGTATCACATTCGAGCTTAATTAAGAACATGGTTTCAATTTGATGTGCGCGACTTTTGATGACGTATTTTTGTGCTGGGAAAAATTTAAAAAAGTAATGCAAATTTGAGAAATTTTTTAAAACTCAAGACAAGGAATATTTAATTAATCAACTATTTAGTTTTTTTGTTGTATAGGCCTACCTGTTGACGTAGTCTACGGTATTGTTCATTCTGGTGTAATGACACCATATCAGTATAACCTTGCATTTTCACTATCACTGCCCTTTCGTATATATGCAACAACAATTATCAACATTTCACCTTCTAAGCTGTCATGCTATTTTTGTGCAAAATAATGTACTTTTGCTCCACTAGTTGACAAATCACACTTACGTCTTATTTCTGATTCAAATTTACGGCGAATTCCAACGACTGGTACACCGGGCAAGGTAAAAATGCATTGTCGAATTTGTAAAATCTGTTTACATCGTTACGTCATTTCTGGTGGATGGACCGCTAACTTTTTTTTTGTGGAAATGTTTTTAATAATCATATTAGCAGTTAATGATGTAACAGTAATTGTGGCGATAATGTCCCTTATTATCAATACTGTAATCCCTATCTGTATTCGAGAAGGTTAGGCCCTTTGAAATTCTTGCGAATTGTGAAATTGCAAATACCGAGCCCAGAAACAAATGGAAAAAGTAAGGTTAGGCTCCCAGACACTTTTCCTATCATATTTTTTTTATGAAAATTATGTGCACACAGTCCTTGCAATATGTATTACGTAAACAATTACGAATGAAATATAATGAAAATTTCCAAAATTGTTTTCATACATTTAAAAGGTACACAAACAGATGTTTAACAACACTAGAACTCAAAATTATTCCATTAGCAAAATGGATTACTATGTACACATTAAACTTACAGTACAGTTTTCATAAAGAAAAAAGTGATGAATTAGAATTACAGTACTAAGATTATACATTTTGACCTTAATTAGGTATCTTTGCTTTAAACTAAAATTAACTTGGTGCAACTTTTTCACATGTAGGCGTATCAATGAACTATATCACGCCAGTGTAAACATGAAAATTTAAGACAAAGTTTACAGAATATCTTTAATTAAGGCACCACTGTAACACGAAAATTACTGAGCACAAATAAGGTACTCGGCATTTAAAATTCAGTTGAAACACTCTTTTTATATGCTCGTTGCTATGCGCGATTTTTATCGTACATGCAGCCTAAGTTACTTCTGCAGTAGACATACTACTTGTTAAATCTAGAATTTTTATTTCGTCACTCAAACTAAGAACTTTCTTTGCGATCTCTCGTCTTTTAAAATGACTACAGCCTTTCTTTTAGGAAATATTACTCAGCAGCAGACCACTGAATGTGTAAACTGCACGCAGTACATGTGCACTTGAAGCATTAACTATAGCTCGGCTGGCTGACGACATTAGATTCACGAGACTAGCAGGCGGCAGCTGCTAATGCACGTATGCTGCAGTGAGTGACACACTTTTAGCCTGAGCGGCGCATGATAAAAACCAAATTCTCAAGCATTTCACATTTATCTTTCAAGCTTTTTTTTATATACTGCAGTTGGTGAAAACCGCGGATGCTAAACCCGCGGATAAGGTGGGCCGACTGTACAAGTTCTACAAACAGCTGCAGCTGCTAGGTGGCTGTGGTTTTACATTTGACCAATTCACAGTAGTGCTAGCTCAGCCAGAAAATCACAGGCTGCACTGCCTTCTATTATCGACTACGATATCCCTTTCAGCTGCTAGGAGGTGCCGCAACTTTCTGTTTAAAGTACTGCAGTTATATTTTGCGAATTACAAGTTGTTCTAGTAAACTCTAGATATAAATTGCTTTTTTAATTTTATCAAGGCCGGGAGCATGTCGCCATGACCCTTCCTTTAAAGCCGCAGCTGTTACAATGTGTCCACATTCTGAAAAGTCAGAGAAAGATTTGGTGTCTAGTCGTATACTGTACACTATGGACTACTGCATGAAAGTCTATCGAGTATTAGTTTTTCATATTGTAATTTTTTGCAGTTTAAAGTTAAGTGTGATGACTATCACGTTAAAATCTGCACAATGTTTTGTCAGCAGTGTGCAATTGGTGGCACTGTTAAATGTGTGGGTCTCTTTAGTAGCATTCTATGTCACTGCATTGTCAGTGTTGGTGTTTTTGTGATTTTGTAGATTTGGTTGTCAACATGTAAAAACCAAAATGAGTTACGTAAAGAAAGGGGTATCCGGAATGTTCGCTACTTGGAGTGGCGGACAGATGCTTGAACTTATAACATCATGCATGGAGTGGTGGTATTTGGGCAAGTACGTAACACGTATTAACACACAAAGTCATGAGAATCGTACGAGTGTGAATGTGACAGGCATGAAGATCTCCGAGAAAATTTTTGGAACAGTGACACCGCCCAGCAGGTTACACAATGCACAAGTCCAATCATACAACCAGTATATTACCGTGTCAAGAAGTGAGTCATCCGAACGCCTAACTGCAAAGGCCACCAATGTAATTAAGAGTTGTAAAGTTAATTTATCGGGTATTAGATGACATATCAGTATGGCTAGTAAAACATGTAAAAAAATTTCCCTGACTTTTCCAGGTCAGCTGCTCTTATTTCCCTTACCAACAGAATATCAATCAAATTGACCATGTTGTATGATCATGACAAAAAAAATTGGGTAAGAAGCACTACTCATCGTGTACTGCCAAACTAATTATTTTAGACATATAGTTTACTGATTAAAAAATGCTTTTTGACATAAATAGTCCTACGTAACAAAATGTTTTTGTTAGGTTTAGGTTAGGTAAGCTTAGGTTAGGTAACCTAACATTTTTTTTTTCTGTTGGACTACTTCTAATGTGTCTTAAAGCCCTACATAAATTTTTTGTTAGGTTAGTTTAGGTTAGGTAACCTACCCTGACCTAAATTAATGTTTGTATCCTAAGGTTTGTTCGAGCGACCTGAGCTTTCTGCTCTCGAGAGTGTTTGTTAAGATTTTCTAGTAGTAGAAAAATAGCAAAAAAGAGCATAAATCGCACTGCTCTTTACTGCAACCAATCGAATGCATAATGGTTGTCTCCAAACAACAGTTAATGAAACCTGTAAATTCGTGTTTGTTGATGTTTTCTTTTACTTACGTAGAAATCTTTGGCCAAATGATGCATTTATCTTACATTTGCGATTTTTTACTATTTTACACTAATGTATATAATAGTTTTTGCCTGACAAAGAGTGTTGATTTTTTAATAATTACAATCATGTACAGTAGGGTTAACTCCTACCTCAAGAGGAAATAATGCCTCTTTATTAACTTTTAAACTATTTTGTTAGAAATTAAATTTAACATGGCGAATTTTGTTTTTGAATCAGTTTTTATAAAATGGCAAAACAGTCCTTAGCGCAAAAACAAACATATTGCATAAACCTCGCCCGACAGAAAAATAACACCATACTTCGCGCGCTTTTGTCTGCTATAAATCTTACTACTACTCTGCTCTTCGTCAAAAGCAGGAGCAGGCTCTTTCTGAGATCGAGAGCAGTGCTCCTCGCGCCCGAACAGGCTAAAAAAAACCTTCCAGTAAAACAAACTGCGAAAATCAAAAGTAGTAAGAAAAGAGCAGGAAGATCGCAAAAGTATTAGAAATCTCAGGGCGCCCGAACAAACCTCTAATCTAACCTAACCCAACTTAACCTAACCTAACAAAAAAATTATGTAGGACTACTTACAATATCTCTAGAAACATGTTTCAATAATAAACTATGTGTCTAAAATCAATAATTTGGCTAGTACACGACGAGTAGTGATTCTTAATATTTACCTTTTTTTGTGAAGCTGAACA
The DNA here is from genome assembly GCA_003012365.1 of Medauroidea extradentata. Taxonomy (NCBI): domain Eukaryota; kingdom Metazoa; phylum Arthropoda; class Insecta; order Phasmatodea; family Phasmatidae; genus Medauroidea; species Medauroidea extradentata. The sequence goes on from PNEQ01043904.1 coordinate 128,211, forward strand.
CTACCTACCAACATAACTTCGCATTGCATAGATTTTTTATCATATCTTTGTTATTAACAAAGCAACAGTCCTGGGAATATTCAAATAGAACAATTCTCACTGATTTCAACTCATTTTTCACTTTTAAAATGCTGTTGTTGTAAAGTTATAGAGAAAAGCTCTCTATACCATTTTCTCTCTATACCAGAATTAAAAGCATGTACTAAGTGGTCTGAAAACAGGCGTGTAGTACCTGGTCACTACGCCATCACTCTTTGAATCCCAAAACGTACTGTACTGTGCATGGTTTCTTTTTGCGAAACTTTGTTCAATGATTCGTCGAAACAAATTACAACTGGCTTCCCCTTAGCACTTAACTCATTTCATCCATTAAATACGACGCAAGACCAAATATTATGTAAAAACCTATCTTATCTCACTGTAACTGAAGTTATTTTGCTATGACACTAATCTGGAAACATTGTTGTTTCACATGGTACAGATTTGAAAAAAAAAAAAAAACATCTAGGCCCACCTTCACAGAGTTTAAACTCCCAGCCTACTTAGTGTTTTCTGCCTTCAATGTGGCTCATAACAGAACGTCGGCCCATATTGCTTAAATTGCACCAATTGCATCTTGCAGCGTTATCACCAGGAACTTAGCAATTCATTTAGTAGTAGTACGATTGGTAAACCAGTATCACCAAAATACAGTCCGTTTCTTCCTGTCATAACTGTTTTTCCGAAATCAATTACGACATAGAAATAACACTCTTATTTTAAATGCACTTAATCATTTTCATAAACACATATGAAATCACGTTATGCTGTAACTTTTTAACACCTTCATCACTGCACGAGCCAAAAAGTTCAGGTATGTTCCTCCATTACGAGGTTCAGTAGATAAAATACAATTTAGATGTAAATCCACGGACTTCAGACTTGTTCAGAAGATACTAATACTCGCACGAACCATACAAAAATATTTCGCACCACACCAAGTAAACAAACACCTGACAACGATTAACGAACATATCAACCTGCCGCATGGTAAGAACAAAGGCGTACTGTGGATACAGGGCTGCGTCTAGGGTGTGTGGGGGGGCAAGAGGGGTATTTGCTTCGGGCCTCACATTCTAGAGGGCCTCAAATTTGAACTTCAAAAAAAGAAATGATTTAAAATTGAAATGAACCAGTGTTTTGTTATTTGCGGCACAACGATAGGGTATCGGTATTCATTTAGTTTTGTAAGAAATGCATTCGCAATAATATTGCAGAATTGCACTGTAATTTGTGTGGTTTTCTTATAACTACTTGAGACAAAGCGATCGGATACTTTACGTAGTACAATTACGACATTGGCGCTTCAAGTTCTGTTGTTCGATTAGAGAGGTCAAGTAGTTTAGTGTGCTTCATTTTAGTTCCAACAGATGTCGTGCACATTCACGTAATACTTCGCTTTACACAAATAAAAATTATATCCGTTTTTTTATATATTTGTGCTAGTGAACAAACTTTGGCGTGACTTCAAAACTCTTACTTTTGTATTTGTCGTAACCACTTTATTTTTATCTTAGTAACTTTAATATGGTACAACACTTATGATGTTGGCAGTAGTGTTCAACAACCGATTAGTTAAGCAAACAGTAGTTTGCAGCCTTGCATTTGTTTTGCATCCTTCAGTTCAGTGTAATGAAATAATTTTTTTGCTATACGGACAGAGTATACATTTAGTTTGCTTTCGTTTGTTGTTTTCTGCAAAGGTGAAATGAAGGCTGAAGCAGTTTAAATAATCTGGCGGAATGAGTTTGCGCAAATTTGACAGTGGTGCTGCCAAGCGCAAAGCAAAGAGAAGAGAACAAGAACAAATAAACAAACTTCCTAAACTTACAGCCTTCTTCTCAATGCCAGAGCTATGTGATGGTAAGTTGCCTCTGACTTCATTACTTTCAAGCTCTAATGAAATTAAAGAAAACACAGAAGTCTCCGACACAAAAAGTTGTTTTCCCAGTAACATTGCTCCAGAAATTCCTGTAACTTTATGAAGTGAAGTTGTAGATATACACAAAGTTCCACAAACTGTGGCGCTAATAATGCAGATAATGACGAAAGACGTGTAGAGTTTGATACGCCTACAATAGTATCAGTCACCCAGCAAGATCAAGCAACATGGCCTGTTGACATGACCGATGAAATGATTGGTTATTGTGTTGATAAGGGGCCGGACCTTTTCAGTAATAATGACGGTGACTACGAAGCTTCTGCTAGACAATATCCAAAATGTACACGAAAACTAACAAGTTCCGCATTTGTAAGAGTTCTTGAAAATTGAGAGCGCCAGCAGAGAAAATGATTATTGTACTCTAAATCTACAGGAAATTTATTTTGCATCACATGCAAACTTTTCAGTGATTGTAAACAATCACAATTCGTGAACGGTTTCTCTGATTGGAAGAAAATGGCAGAAAAATTAAGGGATCATTAAAATAGCATTGAACACAAAACATGTTCTTTAAAATTGGTGTCAAGGAAAAATAAGAAAGAGTCAGTTTTATCACATTTAAATGCACAAGTAAATACTGAAACAAATTACTGGAAGAATGTTCTTGTTAGAGTAGTGGCAGTTGTGCAATTTTTGTGCAGCCCTTTCGTGGTGACAATCAGATGTTAGGATCACCTCGCAATGGTAAATACGTAGGGATTTTGGAATTACTGGCTCAGTTTGATCCCTTTTTACAGGAACATTTATTTAAGGGTGCATGGTAACATCTTTCTTCTGATGTCTGTGAAGAATTAATTGAGCTAATGGGCAAAGAAGAACAAAAAAAACATTCTAAATGAAATCACACAGACCAAGTATTATTCACTGATACTTGATTCTACACCTGATGTTTCCCAAACAGACCAGTTTTCTTTTGTTTTTAGATATTGCCTTCATGGTAATATTTTGGAACGGTTTTTATGTTTCGTTCCAATTTAAAGTCACACAGGAAGAAATAAGTGAAATTGTAACCCATGTTCTAAAAGACAATGCCATTGATATCCAGGATTGCCGAGGCCAGAGCTGTGACAATGCAGCCAACATGTTAGGAAAGTATGAAGGTCTACAAGCGCACATTAAATGAATAAATGGCTCTGCGCTGTATGTTCCATGTGCAGCTCATTCGTTGAACTTGGTAGGAAAAAACGTGTGTTGGTGAATGTTTTCATACAGCAAAACTATTTTTTTCTACAAAACTTGTACACTTTTTTCTCAGCTTCCACGCACAAGTGGTCAGTTCTTGAAATAATTGTTTCTAAGAGTACAGAAAATAGTAGAAAGTCAAAAGTTACTGTTAAGAGCTTATCGGAAACTAGGTGGTCATGCAGAGAAGATGCATTGAAAACTCTTATAATTTATTATGACGAAATTTTTGGTGCATTCAGTGAAATGTTTAATGACGAACATGAAACTCAAGTCACAAGGATGGAAACCAAATCCCTCAAGAAGAAAATGCAATATTTAGAATTTGCATTTATGGCTGTATTGTGGTACGACATTATGGAAAGATTTGGTGCAGTAAGAAACCATTTACAGAAGTCTGATCTCGATGTCATCAGCTGGTGAATTCCTTGAAAGTTTTCGTTTCCGATTTGTGAACTAATTTTGACGAAATTGAAGTTAAAGCAAAACAACTCAGCGTCCATGTGTTACAAACTTTTGAAGATACCAGGTCTTCGAAAAATAGAATTTTTTTAGATGGAAAAGACGAACTTTCTGCTAATGTGACGTCTCGCGAGAATTTCAGGATTTCCACATTTCTGTGTATTACTGAGAAGCTCTGCATGGAACTGGAAAAGATAACTGCTACCTACAAAGATATTGCCTCAACATTTGGGTTTCTCTGTAATTTAACTACATCAAGTCAAGCTGAACTTAAATCTAGTGCTTCCGAGTTAGTCAGAAAATATAATAAGAATTTGCAGTTTGTTTTTACGAATGAAGTGTTACGTTTATCACAATTTCTCAGAGAACAACAAGTTGATAATAATGTTACATCATTCACTCCAAAAGAGGTATTGCAGCACTTATATAAGAGTGATGTAATTGACGTGTTTCCAAATGCAGCAATAGCACTGCGCTTGTATTTGACATTACCATTTACAAACAGTGAAAGTGAACGGTCGTTTTCAAAACTGTCAGTTGTCAAGAATCAGTTTCGGTCTACCATGACACAAGATAGACTGAACTCACAAGCAGTGATTTCTGCAGAGCATGATCTTGTGAACAGCATATCATTTGATGGACTCATTAACATGTTTGCTTCTAAAAAGGCAAGGAAGAAATTCATTGCAAAGTGATTTGACAAAGATGTTATTTTTTGGTTAGGGACCTGCAACTCTTACAACAATTTATTTCACTCTATAGTTTTTTGTAGGCATTGTTTTGTATTGTGTATATATATATATATATATATATATATATATATATATATATGCACATATGTTTCTAATATTTTTGTGTGAATTAAATGCTTTATATCGTGGTCGTACTTGTAATTATAATTTTTAAATTAGTGACTTAGTCACTGTGACTATATGCCAATACATAGATAAAAATTCCATACCTTAAAAATTATTTCTGCATAATAAAAAGAAAATAAACGGGATAGGGGCCTCACACTCTCATAAAACGGCCCTGTGTGGATCCTATGTTGCCAATTTCGCGTCTTCAATTTCTACTACGAACTCTTGGGGGGAAACACCACAACTGTTTAAAACTCTTAGTAGGCCATTGGTACTCACGAGTACCATATTACTCTTTGGCCCATATAATTTTTATTTATTGTCCGAACCCTTCGTTCTGACCGTCGGTACTTACGTGAACCAGCAATCTAACAGAGAAAGTTGTATTTGTTGGGTTGGTAGTAACCAGTCATTTGTTACATTTGCTGCATATCATTGTTTACATTCTCTGTTTGCGGTCGTGTTGTCGGGATTTTCCACGGTGATTATGAAATGTTTTTATTGAAATAACTGCAATGTTGTCATATTTATATTATAGCTTGTAGTTTTAGCTACAAAACAGTTACAAAACAGAACTTGAAATCTCTAAATCATTTGCTTTCGAAGTGATTTTATGTATGTGGACTTGAAAGTACCGTCGGTCTGTAGAGTGGAATCCACGAATCCTGTTGGAGTGAGGTTATGTTTATGTTTTGAGGTGTGTGTTTTCTTACTATAGTATCAAAAATAATGGTAAATGGCTTCATTTCAACAGGAAGAGTTATTAGATGAAGATTTGTTTGTTGGTGTCGGTTTCAATGATGTCACAACAGACGTTGAGGAAGAGAGTGAAGGAGAAAATGAAACAGAGACAGTGTTTGACAGGATATCCAATAGGGAACTGCGAAGGAAAACAACAGTCATCGAAGAGCCAGAAGAGGATACTACAACTCCCACACCCAGCAAGAGTAATACAGCACCTGATGAACCCAATCCTATGCCTCTTAGTGAGAGTGAGTTGGAGAATGAAAATGATCCTACTGCTGTAGAACCTAGAAGAAGGTGGAGGAAATTGGACAGAGACACTTGCATTCCTATTTATTCTTTGCCAGAAAAAGCAAATGAAAATATGTTTTGCACTTGTAAGACAGCAACAGATGTGTTTGTTGAACTGTGTGACTCTGTATTTGATAATGTTGTTTATGAGAGCAATCTTTATGCTACTAAGAATGGGAAAAATTTGTGCTTGAGTAAGGAAGAATTCATGGTATTCACAGGGATAAATATGGTTATGGGATACCATGTTTTACCATCGTGGAAAGATTATTGGTCGACAAGCACAGATCTTGGCGTCCTAGTTATTTCATCTGCAATGCCTCGAAACAGGTTTGATGCAATTTTATCAAATTTGCACATCAATGACAATGCCAAAATCCCGCATGACAACAAAGACAAGCTATACAAGTTGAGACCCATGATTGATGGCTTCAACGATGTGTTCCAAAAAGCATATCATTGCTCTAGGGAAATGGCTGTGGATGAAACCATGATTCGTTTCAAAGGCAGGTCAAGCATAAAACAATTCAATCCAAAAAAAACAATAAAGCGTGGATTCAAAATATGGAGTCTTGCAGATAAAAAAGGATACGTCAAAAAATTTAGAATATATCAAGGCAAAGACGACACCCTTGAAACTGAATTTGAAAATTTTGCATTGGGAGAAAGAGTTGTATTACATCTGACAAAAGAGGAGTGGGGGAAAGGAAGGCTGGTGTTCTTTGACAATTTTTTCACTTCTTTGACATTCCTTGAAAAACTGAAGACTGAAAACGTGTTAGCATGTGGAACCATTAGGAGAAACAGGAAAGGCATGCCTCAGTTGTCTGAAGATAAACAGCTGAAGAAACGTGGAGATTATGATTATAGACATGCCAACACGGGGTTGGCAGTCTACAAATGGAAGGACACTAAGTGTGTTTTGCTTGCATCCAACTACCATGGTTCTGAGGTGACAAGTGTAATGCGTAAAAATAAGGATGGGACCAAGCAGACAGTGCCTTGCCCGCGTGTTGTAGAAGACTACAATAAATACATGGGGGGTGTCGACATGGCTGATCGGTTGAGGACTGTCTATGGATTGAACCGTAGGTGTAAAAAGTGGTGGCATCGGCTTTATTGGGGAATGCTTGAAATCGCTTTCATAAATTCCTACATAATTTACTGTGAACTGTTTGAACATGTTTTCCTACTGCAGTTCAGAAGAGATGTAGCACAAGGCCTACTCGCCTATCAAGCACGCAAGAAAAAGACTTCAAAGAGATCAGCTAGTGAAACTACCTCTAGTCCGGGAAGTTCGAAAAAGCGTAGAGGTGCAGGGTATTCAGTATCGAAGGACACGAGACTAGGAAACACAGGAATACATTGGCCTGTCTTTGGTAACACACGAGGTAGATGCGAACTGTGTAGCCTGAACAAAGTTCAGTCCCGCCCTTACAGCCAATGCAGCCATTGTGGCATATTTCTATGCTGCAACGACAAGAAGAACTGTTTCAGTGATTATCACATTCCTTGAATTGCTGTGTGTCAAAAAATATGTGTTTACAGTAAGGGCTCACAATTTTCTTTGTGTAATATTGTTTTTACATAATTTACTACTGAAAGTGTGTGTAGGCCTATTATTTGACAAGGCAATCATTATTGTTTTGCTACTTATGG
>PNEQ01043905.1:0-29814 GCA_003012365.1 Medauroidea extradentata
ACTGATATAGGGAAACTGAGTCCTGCTTTTCAGCTTCTTGTAATATCCCGTAGCTAGATTGTAGCAGCACCATCGCGGCACAAGTTTTTTTTTTTTTTTTCGTTTGAATTTCGTACTGGTCATGATCACGGTCGTAGAAGAACAGGTCTGGACACTCGCCTACCTAACAATGTATTTTGCTTGACCCCCCTTGTTGTTTGGCTGTAGTAGTTCGTCAAGTTACCGAGAATGTCGTACTTTTTGGCGCTGTTTTCCGGGCGGTCGGACTAAATCTCAGTCCACTTTTTTCCATTGTTGAATTTATAAAGTAAATAAAGATTGCTGGAGCCTTTTCTTAAATTTGTGAGCGAAGAAGGTATTTCATAAATTGATAAAAAAATACGTTTTGATAAATTGTTTACCTTAGCGGAAAGGAAGTGGGCGGAGTTTAGTCCGACCGCCGTAACATCAGCGCCAATAAAACACAATATTCTCGGTAACTTGGTGAACTACAGCCAAACAACAAGGGGGTCAAATATCCAGGCGAGTGTCCAGACCTGTTCTTCTACGACCGTGGTCATGGTCATTGCACGTGGCCGCCATTTTTGCTGCGGAGTGAAATGGCGTGAAGAATGGTTATGTCTGATGAGCGAAGTGGACAGAAGCTTTATATTTAATCAATAGTTGAAAATTATGTCACACAAGTGTTGTGTTCCCGATTGTAAAATACGTTTCGTGTATTGTGAAACATCGTTGCGCAGTAATCGAGGAGATTGGATTTCAAAGTTTGCATGTAAGTGCAGGTTAAAGCCACTATTTCTTGATAGTATAAATAGTCAATACGATCTTACATCACAGGAAATAATTAAGTGAAAGTAAAAATTCAAAAGTGATTTTGAAGTTGCTGCGTGCTTTCATTTTCGTTGCCGTGATAAGTTACGTTTTTACTATATACATATGAAGAGGAAGTAGTGTCTTTTACTTGCGTTTAAACCTACATGTAAACGATGTGATTAAAAATAATTTATTTGCGAGTAGTTCTATACTATTAACAACGTCAAACACTATCCCATGGTTATGTGCAAATAAAGAAATCATTATTTTTACGACCTAACACCTAAACTACGTAAAAAAAAAAAAAAACAGAAACACATGTCGATTGCAGTTACAATCGAAAATGTTCAATCGATCTACATACAAATACTTGACTTCGATAGAAGTCGATGTATTGTAATCGAAGGAAAACGACGCATGCGCATTGGTCGTCCTGTGGTGTTGCTATATTTTCTCGTAGCTAGAATGAAGCGCTAGTGAACACACACACAGCAAAGAAGAAGGAAATAATCAGGACCCATTTCATAGCATTGAGTTACCTCTCTTTCCGTAGGGTTAATGCTCGTTGGAGAGGGGTCTTCTTCTACTTTTGGTGCTGGTCGGAGTCGGTCGAATGTGCCAAAGACTGAGGAACGACAACGTAAAACGCCATGAGGGAAGGCACCACGACGGTGGTGTTCCTGCAGCCAACGTTAGTTACCGTTGACAGCACACCATTGAGTTCATGAGCCCGTATGGATTAGCGAGACTCTTGGAGAAGTCCATGGACTTCTCCAAGAGTCTCGCACTGTCTTTGGAGGGTATCCCGGGTTGGAACTTGTGGCGAGACGACGAGGTAGGATGACGGCTTTTTATACACTTTTCTCCGCATTCACATCCGTTGGATGACTCGGCTTCGCGCATTCCGACGAGTTTTTTACTGAATGGATGTCAATTGTACTGATGATTACTGTGCTGTTAAGTGGGAGATTTTAAGCCGCGCCGGCCAGGTCGGCTTTAGATTAGATACGTTTGAAATTCAAAGGCTCAAGGACACGCACATTTAAAGTGTTCGAACGTATTTCAATCTAATGAAAAACTTGTTTGTATGTTTGTATTGACCTGAAAAAATGGTTTCCTTTGGTTTATTGCATAATATGTCAGTAATAGCTTATGAATTTTGTTAAATGTTTACGGGGTGCGTGCACGCAAATATGCCCGGAATATATTTTGCGAATCGTATGTTATGTAAATGGGGACTTCATGATTTGGGGTCGTGGGGAAGAAATACGTTCATCGTACAGAAAATATGTTAGTCAGAGCCAATAATTTTGTACTTCTGGAAAACCGATTGTTTTTGTAAATAAATGTGTTGTAACGATTATTTAGTAATCACGTTCGTTTCGCTTCCTTTTTTCACCTAGGGCGGGGTACGGGAAGGGACTCGGCCTGCCTTATTCTTTTAAGTACGAACCGCGCACCCTCGACAAAAGCGACACCCTTGGCAGGCGGTGAGAGTGGAGGGAGTGGCGGTTCAAGCTGCGCCACTCTGCTCCTCTTTCTGTGCCGCTGGATAGGTATAATCGGGTAGACATAATCCTACAAGGCCAGTATTATGACGAGCATGGCATTTCAGACGAGTTTTATTTACAAGCTCTCGAAAGTCGAGATGCAGGATTTTCTAGACAAGTGCGAGTATGAATGGGGAGAGGAGGAGATGGCGGCGGACTTGCGCAAGAAGGTCATCGCGGCTTTTAAAGCTAGAAAGGAAGTCGCGGAATCGGCAAAGGTGACGGAAGTAGACAGTAAATATGACGAGCGGTTGTTTAGGGACACAATGAAAGACGTCCCCCAACTTGTTGGAAATGAATGCGGACGTAGTGTTGTCATTTATAATTGAGGCGACACGGGTGCACGAATTGTATTTAGTGTCAGAGGAAGTATTGATGCGCGCCTTGGCTACAAAATGTGGCGGCCCTTTAGGCCTTTCATTCAAGAGGTCCTCCTTCAGATAAATGAGAATAATTTTGATTATTTTAAGGAATACTTGTTTAACTATGCTTTACCACCTAGTGTGCGAAGGAGATGTAAAGGAAAGTATGTTGAGCATTTTCAACGACAATTCGAGTCAATGCATCATTTTGTAGAATCAAAAGTCACCTACGAGCAAGCCTTAGGACTTAACATGCTAGAGTTTGACTTAGTCAACATGATTTCAGATAATTTAGCGCCGGAAGTAAGAGAACTGTGTGTGTTAGCGCGAACACAAAACTCGATATTGGACCTCAGACAATTAGCGGTGGAAGTGGAGGGTCGCCTACAGCAAAAACGAGAGTACGGAAGGGCTGTGGGCGAAAGCGTTTACAATGAAGAAGGGGTCCAAGTGACGAACATGGAGGAAAAGGGGGAATGAAAATGAACCCTTTTAAAGTATCAGGGGCGGCGATTTCCAAGGGAAAGCGAGAAATTAGAGAGCAACGTTGTGCAAATTGCAGTAGGAGGGGAGACTGGATGAGAGATTGCAGGGATGTCATGGTTTTTCGGGACGAGCGTTCCTGTTTTCGATGCAATAAAATGGGGCATATTGCTGCCACATGTCCGGGAAAGGAGTAGGGGCCTGCCAAGAACGTGGTAGGTCAAGGCCCCATGGAAATATACAGCGCCTCTCGGACAAAAATTATATAAATTGTTTGTGTCACGGGACAAGTGTAGCCGCTTTGATAGATACTGGTGCCTCTTCTTGCCTCATCAATGAATCATTGTGGCACAATTTTAGGAATGGAAAGGGAAGGTGGGGTTGGCGACAGAGGACAGTCGTCCAATCAATTATGTTAGCGGATGGTAGGGTAGTAGAATGTCGCGAGAAAGTACTGCTTCATGTCAAAATTGAAGGGTTTTCATGGGAGCAAGAATGTTTGCACAATTCCGGGTTTGTGTGTCGATGTAGTGTTGGGTCTGGATTTCTTGGGCAAGACCCGCACCTGTGTAGGTTTGGGCAAAGGCGAATTAATATTTGGTATTAACCCGAGAAAGAAGTTTGCTCTAATGCGAGGCCTCCGCACCTTTGTTAGTATCGTAGGAGAAAAGGCTTTCCAGGCTGAGGATTTGGCTGCATTGCGTAGAGATTTTGGGGACGTTATAACAGAAAAAATTGGAAAATGTGTTATCCATTCTTACAGGTTTAGATTAAAAAAACGACAAGCCTATCCGCAGTAAACCCTTGTCCTGTTCGTCACCTAAAATGGCAGCCTTTCGGTAATTTATGGACAAATTATTGGATGTAGAGGTAATACGGCGATCGATGTCAGAGTTCTCGGTCCCAGGATTTTTAATGAGGAAACCTGATGGCGGGGAATTTAGGTTGATGGTCATCCATTCGGCCCTAAATAAACACATTAACTTGTACCCGTATCCTATGCCCATGGTGAAGTGTGCCATCCAACATTTAGGCAGAGCTCGTTATTTTTCGGTGTTAGATTTGAATAACAGTTTCTTTCAAATTGCATTGCATCCTGACTGCTGTAAATTCACAGCCTTCATTACACCATGACGTCACTATAAATTCAATAGGATTCCCATGGGCGCTAACTTCGGCAGCCAAGCGCTGTCAAGAGTGTTGGATGAAATTCTGGCCGATGTTAAATAAGATTTCGTCTTCAATTATGTTGATGATATCATTGTCTATAGTAGTGATTGTAAATCACATCTCTGTCACCTTAGGATTGTGTTGAGAAAATTGAGATATTCCAGATTAACAGTTAACACTAAGGAGGTCAAGTTGGGAGTAGACATGCGTTTTTTGGGATATTTCATTAGCAATGGTAAACTAGAGATGGATGCAGAGCGAATTTACAGTATTTTAAACTTTCCTGTTCCTATAAACGTGAAAGGGGTCCAAAGGTTTATGGGTATGGTGGGTTACCAGGCAAGATTCATACAAGGCTTAGCGGACATCGCGGTATCTCTCAATTTCTTGAAAAAGAAAGGTGTGCCATTTAGTTGGTCAGAAGAACAGGCCTTCGACAAGCTTAAGTCCAGCCTTTGTGAACGTGCAGCGTTAGGATCGCCTCGCTTTGATGAGCGATTTGTCCTGCACACCGACGCTTCGTCAGTTGCTCTAGGAGCAGTCGGATGGCGGAAAAATCGCCTGAAAGCCCTCTTGTGCCTGTAGCGTACGCGAATAGGGCCCATTTCCGAGCCTGAGCGTGAGTTAGGAATTTACGAGAAAGAAGCACTTGTGTGCCTCTTCGGAATGGAGAATTTCACAGTTATTTGGATGGTCAAGAATTCGACCTATGCACGGACAACCAAGCACTTAGTAGGATCTTGGGACACCCCCATCAGCTAGGCAAATTGGGTAGAGGGGTTCTCAGACTATCACATATTAACTTTAATAGTTCACCATGTCGGTGGGAAGTTTAATCCGATTGTGGATGCCTTGTCCCGCATGTACGACAGTTTGTTCAGCCCGAAAAGGATAAGGTACGCAGGGGATGGCCTTTCTGTATAACTGCCCGGAGTCCTTTGTGGCTATGAAAGACCATCAAGCCAAGGATCAGACATGCATGAAGCCTAAGAAGAGATTAAGAGTCTGATTCTTCCTTACCTTACATGGTCGAAAACAAAATTTTGTACTTCAAGGGGAAGGGTAGAAGAAGTAGGTGGGTGGTCGCTTTTGAATGTACTCGGTCCATGCTATTGATTGGTGGGCACTTAGGGGTAGACAAAACAATTCGCAGAAACGGCAGGGACTTCTATTGGCCATCGCTCCGCAGGTATGTGACACAGCGATCATGCAAAGTGTGTCAAAAGTTTTACCCCCCCCCTCCCTCTGAGGTGGATCTACATTCGGGACAGGTGTCAGAGCCACCTTTGAGTGCAATTCATGTTGACATCTTTGGCCATCTACTTAGGTCTCGTAAAGAAAATGTAGCTATCTTGGTGTTGGTGGATGCCTATTCTAAGTTTTCGTTTCTTCTATCCATTAAAAAGTTTAAAAACCAGGGCTATAGTTAAAACCCTAGTTGAGTCAGTGGGGCAAATTTTTGGGCCCCCCAACGAGATGGTGATGGATAGTGCAACATTGTTTCGCTCACAAGAGTTCACTGACGTGTTTCTGGTGGGTTTTTAATCATATTTTTTCCAGCCCACATTTCACAAAAGGAAATCAAGTGGAAAGATTAAATCGAAACTTAAAACCCGCTCTCGCCATCTTTTGTAAACCTAATACACACTTTTTGGGATAAAGAACTTCCCTGGATAAATCTGGGATTTAACACATCTCACCACTCTTCCATTGATGAATCTCCAAGTGTCCCCTTTCTTGGCAGAGACCTTTAGCATCTTCTTTTGAATGTGTGGAGTGTCCCTCTCCTAGAAACCCCATATAACAAGGCGGAGCGCAGAGTTATATTTAAACGGGTCAGGGAGCGCTTGGAAGAGGCCCAACGATCAGTCACATCCTGGTATGACCAAGGTCGAATGCCCACTCATTTTCATCCAGGGGAACTAGTGTGGTGTCGAGCCTTTCATCTCTTCGATCTAGCGCACAAAGTTTTAGCGAAACTGTCTCCTCGATATTTAGGTCCCTTACGGGTGGAAAAGTGTTAGGGCCTAATACAGTGTCGCTGCGTCTGTGTTCTGATGAGTCGGTAGAATGGAAAGCCCACGTCACACATCTGAAACCTTATGTGAAACGCATTGGCTCCTGAACGAGTTTGCTAGAAAAAGAGGTTCAGAGAAATGAGTGGATATGTATAATTGTTTGAGTTTATTGTGGTTTGTAGTCACGTGTCTTCCAGTGTTTATGGTAATTTGTAGTCAAGTCATTTAAAGTGCTTCCCGCAAGCGCAAACCAGAGTCATTCCTGGATGAGGGTCTCCGTTTAGCCCCCTTTTTGGTTTTACTCTACAAGTTTGGTTTGATTTATGTGGGGTTGGGTCACTGGTTGGAATCCCTGATCTTGTCTGTGTTCCTTACACCTGTCCTCCCTCTAGGGTAAATAGGGAAGGGCTGATGGATGTGTTAGGCATAACAAGTTTGTAACGAGCCCTCTGAAATTGAGTGGGGCTCATACCGGTCAAAAAAAAAAAATAAGAAAAGAAAAGAAAGGCAGCACAATGGAAAACCCTGTAGGGAGGAGGCCGACCTCCTCCTTGCTGGAGCTTACACAATGAGTGAAAGGGAAGCGGTTTCCGCTTGCTTCTTGTGTTGGGCCACTTGTGACCCTTGCTGGTTTTGCGGGTCTTCCTGTTGGGAAGAAAGGGTGATTTTAGGGGGGTGGGGATTGAGCCACTCTCAGTTGATTTTCTTTTAGGTTGATTTTATACATTTAATGTAAATTTTATGTTGGGTTTATTTTGATGGTCTTTACTCTTGATTTCCGTGTGTCTCCTCCTCTCCTTTATTCCGACCACTCTCGCTCCACTTTTTTCCATCTTCCACTTTCCCTCCTCCTCGCCACCATGGTCAGCGGCGCTTCGACGCATGCGCCCTCGAGGCTGGGTGGGTAGAGTCGGCGAGCTGCGTGGTCGTGCGCTTGGGAGAGGGGTCTTCTACTTTTGGTGCTGGAGTTGAATGTGCCGAAGGCTGAGGAACGACAACGGAAAACGACATGAGGGAAGGCACAGTGAGGGAAGGCACCACGACGGTGGTGTTCCTGCAGCCAACGCTAGTTACCGTTGACGGCACACCAAGTAAGTAGTTCATGAGCACGTATGGATTAACGAGACACTCGGAGAAGTCCACTGTCGTTGGAGGGTTTCCCTGGTTGGAATTTGTGGCGAGACGACGATGTAGGATGACGGCTTTTTATAAGACTTCGTGACGTGCACATTGATTGCCATTACCATGTATCAGCAGCAATAGTAATTAATTCGGATAATTTCTGATTACCAAAATTAACCGGTCATGCAACTATTCCTTCTCTTCGGCTTCATGTCACGAAGCCGATGGAACTGTAATGAGAAAGCAATAGTCAATGTTACTGTTGATATGTAAATAAAACTAAAATGTGTATATTTCGTCTCTGTGGAAAGAGCAGGTGCGGTTTCTGGATGGCAGCCTGGTTCCTCACCCTCACCCCACTAGTACCCCTCCTTAGCTGTTGGCGTGGAGAGGAGAGTGCCGCCTGTATAAATTAAAATACAAAAGTTAATTATTATAATAGTAAGTAGTACATAAGGAATATTAGTATTTAGGAGTCTCAGTGGTAATTATTGTCAAGAGTAATGACGAAATATTAACGTGAAAATGAAATAAATGCGGCAATGGCAAGAATTTACTGTCCTTGAGGGGCGGGGCTATTTTGAAAAGTTGGCTCCTGATTTGCCCAAGGGATCCAAAGCCTGCAGGACAAGTGGCGGAGGTTTTGGCACCAAATTGGAGCACCGCAAGGGGAGTTGAACGAGAGAGAGAGAGAGAGACGTCGGGAGACATGTGAGGACGACGGACCAGGGTGTTACCGCCGGCGTCAACTCAAGTGTCGCGACACGGAGTAGAGGCAGAGGTTTTAGAGCCAACTGACCACGGATCGGAGTGTTACCACAGGGCGTCGATTTGGGCGTCACGGCGTATCAGGGTACAGTAGAGTCACGAACGGCGAGAAACCTGGGGTGTTACCGCCAGGGTCTATTCGCGTGTCGCGAGATTTACTATTCGTGTGAGCGGACTTTTATTCCGGGCCGATAACTTTTAAGTCAGGAGAGGACAGTGAAGACTTGAAATCCGTCAAAAATAGGACTGACTGACTTTTATTTACTCTCGCGACATCATCACCATTAACAATTAGTAAGAGACACAAGATTTAACAGAGAGGAACGTAGCAACTTTTCTCGGCATTCACATCCCTTGGACGACTCGGCTTCGTGCTTTCCAATGTGTTTTTCACTGAATGAATGTGAATTGTACTGATGGTCACTGTGCTGTAAAGTAGGATATTTGACGCTGGCCAGGTCGGCTTTAGATTAGATACATTTGAAACTCAAAGGCTCAAGGACACGCACATTTAAATTGTTACAACATATTTCAATCTAATGAAAAACTAGTTTGTATATTTGTATTGACCTGAAAAAATGGTTTCCTTTGGTTTATTGCTTATGTTAGTAATAGCTTATGAATTTTGTTAAATGTTTACGGGCTGCGTGCAAGCAAATATGCCCGGAGTTCCTTTTGCGAATCGTATGTTATGTTAAATGGGGACTACATGATTTGGAGTCGTGAGGAAGAAATAAGTTTACTGTACAGAAAATATGTTCGTAAGAGCAAATACGTTTGTACTTCTGGAAAACCGATTGTTTTTGTTACTAAATGTGTTGTAATGATTATTTAGTAATCATGTACGTTTCAATTTCTTTTTCCACCCAGTGCGGGGGCACGGGAAGGGGCTCAGTCCTGCCTCATTCTTTTGATTACGAACTGCACAACCTCGACTAAAGCGACACCCTTGGCAGGGGGTGAGAGTGGAGGTTCACCATCGCTAACAGTCTACGAAAGGAACTGAAAATTAGCTAAGCTCCAGCAAAGATGAGTTTTGGAGTGTAAGCTACCTCCTTTTTCCAAAGGAACTCAAAATGGAGCTTAGTTTCTTTTACTTCAAAATAACTTGAGATGAGCTGAGCTCCAATTTCAAAGGAGTTTCCCTAGCACTGCTACAGGGCATAGGCAAACACTAAGAAAAGATTATTCGAAATTCAACCCTTAAAGAGTATGAAAAGGGGTAACATGTGTTTTCGATGAATTGTCAATACATTTCAAAGTTAATAGACTATTGTAGTGACTTCCATTCCATATCAATCCCTACGGGATACCAAGCATCAACAATCAGCTAGACGTACCACTTTACTATAGTCAGGCTATGCCTAAGAGGTCAGGTAGAAAGTTGAAAGTCAGGCAGGAGTTCACCAAGCTTGTACAGAGGGCACTGCAGGTTTGGGACCCTGAGACAGGGGTGTACTGGATCCAGAGGGAAGTTTCCGCTGCTGCACGAAAAGGCACCCCGCTCAACGGCCACGCAATTGTTTGGCTGGCTTTCCCGACACCCAGTGGATCAACCTTCCTTAGCACCCCGTCCTCGCTACCAGTTCCCGTCTCGACCCCATACTCTCCTTATGAACCTCCTCCAATGCAACTCCTAACCTCGGCACCTTTGTGCTCTCCCACCTGGGAAATCAGCACCCCTATTGTTACCACTTCCTCCCATCCACCTTCGGCTACACCTGCTGTAGCAGCACAACCTCCAGTGCAGCGCTAGTTTCCCTCGCTGTAATAGCCTTACGAGAGTCAGACATGGAAGACGGCGTCGACGCTTCGGGAGTGCATCCTGGGGAAAGGACGCTGCCACCCTGCCATCGCGCCCTCGCCGACAGACTACCCAATCCCCACCAGGCATCAGCAGTTTGTATTTGTTGTTTTAAAGATATACAGAGAATATAGTAACACCCATCAATTAATACGTAATTAAAAGTTAGTTACTCTTTTCTATAGTACAATCGCAAAGCTGCAAAGGGACAGCTAGTAATATACAAAAAGGACTGAATAAAATATTTAATAATGTTGGCAAAAGTTACTTGAAAGCATACAAAATTATATTATACAAACATAAAAGTAATAACAGAGCTCTTCTTATTTCACTAATGCTACTGGTCGCGCAAGGAACAAAATGATGCTGTCAGTACGCAGGTAACTGTTTCAAGGTCATTATGCATCAATCCTGGCAACCAATTTGCCAGTTATAAGATGAAAATTAAAAACTCAGCCACACAAAAGCACAGAACAAAGCCGTTCCAGCCCTTCTTTAAAAATAGATCCACTTTATTTTGCAGTGTGAGGGAAATGCTCAAAGTACAACCACTGATGGGTAGGTAACATGTTTATAAAGTCTGTCAAGCAAATTAGTGTGAAATAAGAATGATTCCAATAATTTAAATGGTGTAATATGGTTACAGTGACACATAAATAAAGGAGACAAATATTTTGCAGCTGATCAAGTACCGTAAACTGGGTATACTTTGTACCAGCATGTGTAACATTGCACCACCAAAAAAATATATTTTTTTTCTGATAGTTGGAAGACAAGTGATTGTATTCTACGGCATTACATTATAATTTTTTTAACTACCCAGTCGTGATGTGTCATGATTTCACCAAATGAACTAGAAACAAATATTTTTGGTGGTGCAAAGTAAACCCACTTTACGGTACACCATGCCCTCTTTTTTTCCCCCCAACCTTTACAGACTACATTTCTTAAAAGGTACAATACTAGCACGTACATGCTTGCAATAAAAGTGTAGTTTGTGCTGGACTAGTAAACAGCTATCAATTGAGTCATCTTCACTTTGCAGGAGCGCATAACGTGATCGAATTGGCCAAGCAGTACAAGTTGAAGCTGTTCTTGCCAAGTACCATCGGCGCATTTGGCCCCGAGTCACCACGTAATCCCACGCCCAATGTCACTATTCAGCGGCCCAAGACTATATATGGTGTGTCGAAGGTGCACGCGGAACTCATGGGCGAGTACTACCACTATCGCTTCGGTCTGGACTTCAGATGCTTGCGTTTCCCCGGAGTCATCAGTAGTGACCCTCCAGGTGGTGGTACGACAGGCAAGTAGGTTGCTACATGTACTGGATATAGCCTCCAGCTACACAGTCTGTGTCTCATTACATACTTCTTTCTCTACTTAACTCACTTCAATACACAGTTTAGGATACAGCGAACATTAAATTTATCCTTTTAAAAAAAATAACCAATACTGCATTTAATTCAACATTAACAATGATTGCTTGGCTCCTTGTAAGGTTGGCTGTAAAATATTGAATGTAGTTACGTGTATTTTCATATTCAAATAATATAATACTGAAAAAAACTCAAAACCTTTTGTGTTGTCACACTGTGTTGTAACCCAGGCATCTTTAAGTAAGGCTGAAGGAAATCCTCCACTACACAAGAGACTGTGTGGTTGCAGTCCTCAGCAAAGCAGACAGATGTTGAAACTGCATCATTGTTCTGCTAACACTTGAGATGGAAACTGAGTAGTTAATCCACTCCACGTGAACAAGAACTATGTCATCCTGAAATGTTCTTGCACTTTGTGGTCCTGTTTCAGAAATTTTATATCTTGTTAGTATGTTTTTACAAGCAGTACAAGTAGCAATTTTCTGTCATGAAAAATTCTTGTTTAGTGAGCCAATTATTAAACTGTACCCCTATCACACATGCTAATATGGTTTAAAACTGTAGCTACACATAGGTGAAGGCATCATCCTCCAGGAATAATGGTAAAAGTTCTATGATGAACAACTAAACTGCTTTAGATCCTCAACACTCCTCTATTTATAGATAAGTTCAAAGTATGTTGCTGCATCCATACACCGCTGCTCTCACAATGTAACATCCTACATATCCTGTCCTATTTTTCATTTCTAGAAGTGTAGTTTAAATTAACATGAATATTTCTTTCATGAAGGTGGATTTTTCAAAAACATGAGTGTGTATTATCCAATAACATTAACAGTTACCACTTTCTTTGGGCTGTTTACAACTTTTCCACCAGTACAATTCATTAAATAATTGTTGAGAATCTCACTGGAATTCTTGCTGTGTTTGAAGTCTGAATTTCTTGAAAATGTAAACTGTAAATTAAAATATATATATTTTTTAACTGGTTACAGATTACGCAGTTGCCATTTTCTTTGAGTCACTGCAGGACAAACTGTTTGAATGTTACCTCCGACCAGACACTAGGCTACCAATGATGTACATAGAAGACTGTAAGCGTGCTATCTGGGAGTACATGACGACTCCCAGCGAGAAACTGAAGCGTCGGGTGTACAATGTGACTGCCATGAGCTTCACTCCCGAAGAGCTAGTGGCAGCCATTAAGAGACACATACCAACATTGAAAATCACCTACAAACCTGACAGCAGACAAAACATTGGTAAGTAATGAAACTAAAGTACCGAAGGCCTCTAAAACAGTGGGACCCTGTTATAACATCCCCACTTATAATATTTTCCTGCTTATAAAGACACACTTTTCACTAGAAAATTACCCTGTTATAAAATTTCCCATTTATTAAGTCTACATTTCTTTGATCCCTCGAGAAATGTTATAACAGGATTCTACTGTATACAGTAATATCTTAAAAGTAATGCAGCAGAATTATACAACAGTGGAGATTAGCAGCACAAAACACTTCTATTTTAACAAATTTCAGTACCAACTTAACAGAACTATGGTTGTCGCTAAGTTGTCGTAACAGTGGTTACACCATAGTTTCTGCAAACTTTTTTAGGTCAATTTTCCTACTTTCCTTGTTATATACATTTAACTTCAAGCTGAAATTTGAAAGAAGACACAGGTGATCTCTTGTACAGTAAACAATCTTCATGTAAAAATGTACTGTATTTGTATTGTTTACACAAAAAATGATTTTTTATAAGCTATAACATTAAGATCTATTTATTACCTATCTGTTAATGTGGCTGTTTGGCACATCGCCCTTACAGCTACGACACTATTTATGTTCTTAATTTAAATGTACTATATATAGCATAGTATAAGCCGTAACTTTACAATTTAGTTGGCCAATATATTTTCTATTAAGAAGTTTGCACAAATATTTAAGGCACAAACACATTATAAAAGGCACATCAAAGCAGACCACAATTTTTTTTAATATTATTTTCTTCTCCAATGCTTGTTTTGTTTCCTTCCAGTATTGATCCAACTGTCTGCATCTTTGCTATCACGTTTTTGCTCCAAGCACCTTTTTACTTAAGAGCAGCTCATACAGCATAAGTTTTCATTTCCTGAACGTCTTGCATGGCAAATCATCTGTATCATTAATCACATCTCAACACATTTGATAAGGAAAGAGAAAGGCTGCTAGGCAAACTAATTACACACTAAAATTTAAGATCCATAATAAATTACAGAGTACCACGGAGCTTGATAGTTACACATATAAAAGGATGACACAACGTGCGGGAGCTCGATAGAGATGTTTTGCCGAACAAGTCAGCTTCTATGCACAATTACGGCAATGGGAACTAGTCCACCAATACATAACAAAATCCAGGCAGCCACCTGACCTCAACCTTCGATAATCACACCTTATTTTCCTATTTTCAATTCTGCCGCCTACTTTAGTTCGCCTCCTGGCCGTTAGGTAAACCAATTACCGCCCGCCATCTTACAGACTTATCCACTTCTCGTCTGAGGAAACCTACTTCTTCAGGAGAAATATTAACTTTTCAACTATTGCAGTTACTGATAAAATTGTTCCAACACATTTTATTGCTTCTAAAAGTCATGTAAACATACTAACAAAACTATGTAGTTAATTACAGTAATTCTAGAATAACTTTGATTTCCACTGTACAATATTACCAAGATGGAAAATGTCATTGCAACAAAGCTTTGCGGAGCAAATTTTTTTCTGCTCGGAAGGGTAAAGCTTTGCTATTTTCTTCACAAACAACTGGTTTTCTTAGTATAAACCAGCCATTGACTTGGTACATCTGTACAGCGACACTGCAGCCTCCCATAACAAACCTCGCTGCACGTGTATCATGACTCAGAGCCATATCTATAAACGGGTTTCGAAATGACAACCAACTGCTTTCCCCATAGAGAAAGCATTGGTGAGCAGTTGGTTGACATTCGAAAGAGGTCTGTAGTTTCGGCCCTAAGTATTACAAATGACCATGCCTCAATCACCACCTTTTCAGAAGACCCAACTTGTCAGCGAACCCATACTCTAATTAAGAGAAACAGCAGCGTCGACACCGTTGAGGGGGAAGAGGGAAATACAGCTAATGCTTACATCAATTATGGATCACATCAGCAGAGAGGGCTCATGAAGATGGAGAGGTGTCAGTGGCTTGAAGAACCATTGCTTCATTTACTCCATCTGTTAGTGATGAAGTTGGAGGTGCTATGCAATATGACAGTGGGACAGCATAGTCGAATGATTTAGCTCGAAATTGTTTTTCAAGCTTAGTTTCATTGTTATTAAGGTGCCAGGCTGTTCATGTCACAGCTGACTGGCTAGCATTTACACACACAAACAATTATCGGTAGCGCCACAATGTAAAGATGTACCTACTTGGTTCAACAACACTATTAATGTACGTTGTCGCCTCTGGTCAGGAATAATAGTGAAGGGTTGGCTTGTGGATAGCTAAGGTTTACATGAGCATGAGACTTAATGGGTATGTGCTACAACACAGCCTATAACTGCAGACAACCCTCTTTCTGACAAGTGCTGATCAGAAAGAACTGGACGAGAATGCCATTGGGCGAGGGACGAGAATCTCACAAATTCTGGGAAGGTCTCGAACACTCACCTTAAAACAAAGTTTTAAGTAATTGGCATTTGCGAGCAGAGATGTGCTTGGGGGGGGAGGTGCCACACATCAAGCAGTTTTTGAACGGAACTGACCTTCGGTTTTATTGGCAACTTCAGGTGGCCAATCAGAGATTTTCTCAGTCGCAGATACTCCCTTAAGATCTGCCGATGCATGACACTTTGTTAGTCAGACCGCTATTGACTAACTTGGCTTGGTATTGCTTGCAAAGTTCAGGAAGTGTGGGTGCTACGCCTGGTAGCGGTATGGCTGGAAGGATTACTCGGATTACGTCCAGCTGAACTGGATGACACTGCTCCTTTCTGAGCCTTGCAGACTTCAGTTTAAGTTCCTCAATACTATTGATGTTATCAAGATCGAGTAGTATTTCGAATAACTCACGCATTTAAGAAATGAAGTAACAATGGTATATTGAATATAGCACAGCTATATACAATGCACTGTCACTGACTACACACAACGGTACACAAATATTTTACAGCTTGGTCACAGTCTACTTTATACTTTTTACAGTCACAAGTTACTGACACACATCTCTTGGCGAATCAAAAATGGATCTTACTGGATCAAAGATGACCAGACCTCCGGTCATAGAGGAGGTTGGAACAAAATCTGGGTGAGGTTAAGAAATGTCATGGCGCCTGACACAAGATAAGGCTACATACAAGTGGGGCCTGGCGGATGTCACCCACTAGTGGCAAACTGTTTTGTGTGGGCTGAAGGGGCCTCGCGGAAGTCACCTAACAGTGTGTAATACAGAATGGTAACGTATGGTAAAGGTAATCTGAAGGGACCTTGTGGACGTCACCATACAGAGCGAAGAGGGAGCAAGTGGGGCATTGCGGACGCCACCCACTCAAGAAGGGAGTGTCAAAGTAACCTGGAGGCTAGGCCAGGTCCTTAACAACCGACTACCTGAGCTGAAGGCCCTCCTTATATACCCGGGCTCTAGAGGGTCGAGCAGGGTGGGTGGCCTCCCGGAGGGGGAGGAGATAACAGCACCTTGATGAAGGCGGGCCGCAGGAGCAGGCAGGCCAACTACCCTGTGAGAAAATATCGCAGTGTGGGTGCGAAACTACTTACAACAGCAAAAATTGCCTAACTGACTTGACGCAGGTGTTCCACATAAAAAATAATTAAAATGATAATCAGAACACGAAATATCATGTTAGTTATGCAACATTTTACAACAGTGTGTTTCACAAAAGTCCGTGATTTCTGTTTACCTAGGCACGCAGCCTGGAGAAGCACAAAACAAATTCATGAATAACAATAATATAAACATTGGAAAATATTAACAGCAAATAATAGCGGGAGCACAGCACCAAGTAGTATAATCAAACAAACATCCTATCTTATGTTGAAAAGGAGGAGCAGGGTGAAGTGTGGCCGAACGCAATACAGTACAGTAAAGGACAGCGTGAATGCAATACATAAATGTATAGACAATGTAAGGATGTGAGCCTAAAGCCAGTAGCTAGACATAAGTAGCATAAGTCAGCAAGCGTAGAAAGATGAACAACTATACATCTCAGAAAAAAAAACTATAAATGAATGCTTGTGATAAAAATAAACAAACAGGTGTTCATAGTAGAGTGTAGGCTATATACGATAGTGTGTGTAGCACAAATACAAAGAGTATATTCTGTAACTCTGGCACCCGTGTGTTGCACAGGTCTATAAGCTTAGAAGAGAAAAATAGGTTAGTGCATATGGCCACAGTGAACAGTACAATACAGCGTGTAAACAACGAACAATAACACAAGTCCTAACTACATTTGGAAACAATGTGTGCCCCGTTCCAAGGCACAAATAAACCAGACCATTGTCTATCAGACCCACGTCTGAAAACCTGGTCTATTCGGGCTAATCCCGGGGCGTGCATAGGCACAACAATTTCAAGGGGAAACACAAAAGACACGGACAAACACACACATTAAATGCAAGTGGGAATGACAACATCTACTAGAAACAAACGTAATCGTGGCATGTTTTCGACATGTGTATTTAACTCAATGTCCACTGATGGCATACAAATTATATAAATCACAATAGAAACACTATCAAAACGGGCTCAAAGCCCTTAACAAACATATGAGGGCTCATAAGCCTTAACCAAAAACACCTGAAGGAGTACACTACGGATTAAATAAATAAATCAATGCCTCGACTCTCATTTCTCGCCCATCACATCAACGTCCGCTCGGCCAATTAGAAAGATAGGAAGGTGAAGAAGTATGCAAAAACTAAACACACACGGAAATATTAAACACAAAACCAACAAAGGGTACCCACGTGAATTACCTAACCGTAACACGGAAGAATGACCCTAAATTAAACATCGGGCGGGCGTTGAGGTAATGGCGAGAGAGGCACAACCTACTCCTCGAAGCGCTGGGGAAAGAGTGACGAGCACAGGTCGGCGTCTCGGCGAGGCGCTAAGGCAGGAGGGGGGAAGAAGGGAGGGAAGGCTGGCCAAAGGTGGGGACACGAAGACATCCGAAGACACCCGAGCTCCGACGAAGCGGCGAGGCATGCGCACTACACAGTTCAGACGTCACAGTACAACACAGTTCAGACGTCACAGTACAACACAGTTAGCTGACGTCACAGCCTTGGCGGAGAATTCTGACAATTCAGGGGCACACAATAGCAGAAACTGGAGATTAGTCTATTATGCTTCAAAGTCGGTGCTGTCCCAGCACAAATGCATACACAGGAACCTGTATGTAGCACTGTTCAACATACTCTTCCAGAACGAGGTGGTTGGAAAATTCATAAATATTCGCACTACAATTACTCACATAGAGTTGAAGAATTACCCTTTTCTGGCAGTAACAATCTCCAAAGAGGCAGAGGACAATAGTGCTGCAGTGCCGGAGAGTTACAGTGTCAATGTATTGTCCGATAGTTTAGAAGTTGTGATTTGTGGCCTTCCACAATTTCCCATAGTGGGAAATCTCACACTACTACAAATATGGAAAAAAAAAAAAAAAAAAAAGCATAACATTAAAGTGGCAAATGCAAAGAAGCTGAATAATAAATCAGTCATTATATTATTTATTATTATTACATATTATCATATATTCAGCTTAATTTATTTAATGAACTGCAGCTATTTAAAATGTATATTTCTCGTAACTCCTTAGGATATAAATAATTAATAACTGAAGCATCGAGAAAAAAAAGGCTGGAATAGAGAATTAAAAAAAAATTGAACCGTCCAATCTTTACCAGAAATACATCGAAGTTTTTTTCTCAAAGATTTAACCTGCCACCCAGTGCACAGTACATGCAATGTAAAATTTTCCTTGCTGTTACCTACATCTGTTGCATTCGTGGAGTGGACTTAATGCTACAAAATGACTAAAGGTGTAATTGAAATATGTGCAGCTGCACCCACACTTCATGTATTTCATCACAGGAAATGTTTCTCTAATTACTGATTTTTGAGTAACGTATACTAGGTAGTGTAACGCGACCCGTCCTTGGGCCACGCTGCCCCCAAACACCAAGGGTTTTCCTAGGGTTCGTCGTTTGCTGAAGCGGAGCTACTTAAGAGTTCAACAGAGGGGTTCACACTAAATAAGATATAACTTTGTTGTTTCTGAACACTGGCGTTTTCACTATTCTCAACCATGAGACAGCCATTTATTTAGACAAATTCAATCAAAATTCACGATAACACCGGCTTTTCCTCTGGCAAAGTTACAGTTACAACCAAAATATACAGCAAAAGTTATTTAGGGTGCGCGCAGTCCCAGACACATTCAGATTGCTGACTCGAGTTTTCATGACCTCAGCTCGCTACTCTAGTTAGCCATGTTGCTGACACTCAATTACTGCGGTACATTTAAGCCCCACGTTCACCTTTTAACTTTCCAAATTTACTGTGTCCATTACATTACTTATGCACCAGATGTGCCCGTCACCCCCAAAGTCAATCAAAAGTTTGTAAAAGAACAGAAACCACGCGTCCTTGCAGCACTACTCCCACGCGCGCACACCAATGTCTGGTGCCAACCACGGCCCCCTTGCAAATAGCCCTTTGCCAGTTCCACTCGCGTTCGACCTGCGCACACCTTGACGGAATTTCTCCGCCTTACAAAATGAAGGACCTTTTATGTTTAATTGTTAGCTCCAATTCTGGTACTAACCACTAGAATTGCAGACACTTGCT
Source organism: Medauroidea extradentata (assembly GCA_003012365.1). Classification (NCBI taxonomy): domain Eukaryota; kingdom Metazoa; phylum Arthropoda; class Insecta; order Phasmatodea; family Phasmatidae; genus Medauroidea; species Medauroidea extradentata. Next base: position 19,346 of record PNEQ01043905.1, read on the forward strand.
TCAACTGTATTATATTTACTTAGTAAATTATTTAGGTGTTAAACTTTACTAAAGATAACACATTTTCTTTAAACAAATAAGTGGATCAGGGCGCAATAATTTAGTTCCTAAGCAGTCCACACTCCCCTACCATTTCTCAGAAACTTGCCCTTCAATGGCCACACTAAATCATATCCAATCACAACACAGTTTAACATGATAGTTTAAACAACCCTCTCAGCCACCTTGATACTACAGTATTGACATTAGGCATGGGGTGGGCTCCAGCACACTTAACAGTAGTTTTGTTTGCAATAGTTCTACTATCATTTCCCGCATGTAAACTAGACTCAATACACAGCAGCTCATTGCACTGAACTAGTGAGAAGCTTTTTTTCAAAACTGGATATCTCCAAAAAATTTTAGTGTCTGTTTATGGTAAATTCTGTACAAACCATATCACTAAATCAGATGGTGAAATGGTTTCCATCTAAAGTATATACTTTATATCAGAAACCCATTTCACCGTCTGATTTAGTTGATATGGTTTGTACAGAATTTACCACAAACAGACTTTTCAATCTTTTTGGAGATTTCCAGTTTTGAAAACAAGATCCTCAAGTGCTCACACTTATGTAAATGCATCAGTGTTTACATTGTTTCTTGTTACAAGAAGTGCAGTTTCTGTTACTGTACCTATGCATTGTCTAATTTTCCAACAAGAAACAATTTAATTTGGTAATGTGTGTTTACGTCTTGCATGTTGATAAAAAGGGGATAGCTGGTATACATCTATCTAAGGTAAATTTTAATTCTGAAAGCATCTATCTCTATTGACAATAATACCTAAATAAAAACTTCTTAAACTATGTCACACATGCCACGGACAAGTAAAACTGGTTGAAATATATCAAAATAGTTTTTAAAGAGTGGAACACTGTAGTTTGCAATTTCATTCCTGAGTACTAGATAAGTTGCGAAACTTATGAATAGACCAGGCTTTGCAAAGAAAATTAATTCAGCTATTGCAACTTAACAACATATTTGCTGTAGTAGAAGATTTCTCATTGTGCTAACAAACATATTATTATTGTTCCAGCGGACTCATGGCCGTGCGTGTTTGATGACAGTGAAGCTCGCAACGACTGGGGCTGGAGTCATAACTACGATATAAACAAACTTGTAGAAGCGATGATCAGAGATGTAAGAAACCGAATGGACACTTCATGATAAGAGTTCTTGACAATCAGACGTAAACTTGACTGGAACACCTGTTCCACTCCTAATCATAATGTTAACCACAAGTATGTAATTATTATTTAATGCCTTTTTGCATGTACGACTGTTCATGCCAATAAACATTTTACAACCTGACCTCTTTTTCCCTGCAGAATTACAGTGAAATTCCATTCCTACAAGAATGGGATGTTATGAGACATTTGTAAGTGTTTTGTACTGTCAGTTTGTGTATGCAGTTCATTGTAAAAATGTTTGGTAATTATGAGTGGTATCATCATCAGCACTTTCATGGATACAAGTAATTTAGAAGCATCATCATACAGTAAAAAATTTTTACATAAAAATTTTAAGTAAACACAGTAAAGACACGCATATGCGAGAATCACAGTTTATTGGTGTACCAAGTTGAAGTACATTTGAATAAACTACGAATGTGTTTGTCCACAGTGTGACGTCGTCGTCACCAGGTTATTTAGCCATATTCCAATTTCCCATATATCTCGTGTACATTTCTGGTAAATAAAAAATCACAGAAAAATTACAATAAATGCTATAACAACTTGCCATATATGTACCTATTTCTCACATGCACAGAAACAATACAGGTGCTGTAGAGGAAACACTCCTGTGCTTGTGTTACACTGCAAAATATGTCAAACACTGCGGAAATATGTAGGTTACCATGCACCATCAGTGAGAAAGGTCAAGGAACTGTGACAGCGCGCGGCCACTGCTGGTGTGCGTTTCTTAAGTTGTATCTACGCTTATGATTCACTGCATCGGTTTTTAAGTTAGATAGCATCTCTAATATGCGTTATTCTTTATTTATTTCCTTCAGGCACACTTTTAATGGTGGCAAGAAAAGAGTATGATAGAACATCCTACATAATTATCTAATTGGGAGGAAACTTATCTGTGGGGCCAACCACACACAATAAATTTCTATGTGGCATTCTGCAAGATATGCTCCTAAGCAAGGCTTGAAAAGTTTTTCTATAAACTAGTTCCAGTTCAAGTTCATCAAAAGGAACTCGCAAGTTCCTAGAAATTCCTTTCATATTTTGCAACTGTTTTTATTTTGCCACACAAAATATGTCATAACTTAGGACCAAAGTGAGACTTGTTCTCTACATAAAATAAATATTATGCTGTATTTGATTTACCTGCAAAAACACTATATAGGTTTTTACATGAATATTAATTGTTAAATTCATCTGCTTTTTATACGTATGTTATCGATCAGCTGAAACTAGTAAGGAAACCCTGAAATATAAGATACTTTAATAGTTTAGTCAACCTAATGCTCTTGTCTCATCAGATGTTCAAACACCTGTTGACATTCCCCAAACATAATATTTTTGTAAATACTGTAATTTCCTCCCGAAATAAAATTCTATTACATTTTTTTGTTCTATCTCCATAACTCTGAATATTTTAAATTACAACAAAAAGTTGAAGACTACTAAGTCACGTTGCTAATGTGAAACACAAATTGGAAAATGAGTTGGGACAGTCTGAGAAAAGAAAAACCTAGGGCCAGTTGTATCAATCAACTTTAAACCAACAGGCTGTCAGTTAACACAGTGTTAGCTTATTCTCTTGTTAACCACCCAGCTGTGTTGTATCAGCCATTTTTATTCCCTTGTTAGCTAGCAGGTTGTTAAGAATTTTGGTGGTACTTGTATGTGTATGTTGACATGTGGGCTACATTTATATATTTTTTCCATCGTATTATTTACAAAATACGTATGAAAAATTAAAACTTTTACAAGAGAGCAGTGAAATAATAATGACATTGAATAACATGTGTAGTCTGCATTAGGCTATTCTGGGCATTTCACTTAAGTTACAATACAAGTACCATGTACACTAAACTTAAAATTAACATTACCGACAAAATATGGGACGAAATTATAAAATTTACGAGTTTGAGTTCATAGTATGATTATTGAAGAGATATTCTTTTGTAATTCTCTCTATTTCAGAAGATTGGAGGGTTTAACTTTTTAATTTACAGTCATTCGTGAGACTATTTCAAAACTCTTCACACGTTTGTTATCTACACAAATCAAACCTATCCCATTAAATACTTGCAAAGCCAGTGAAATTTATTGCAGAATCCTTGTACGAATGATATGAAACATGTTAGCACTGAATTGCTTAGAAATGATGTAGGTATCACGGTCATGACGCAAGCCATTTGTAGGCCTGTTTCAGGAAATACACTCTTAATTACCAAATCACACGAGTTACGAAACTTGCGTGGAATTAAAAATCAACAAAGTTACTCAAATTGAAACCAGTATAAATATAAAACTTTAGGCAGTATGTTTTCCGTTTGAGGCATAAATATGAAGAAACGGAACTGTGAAACAAAGCTATTTCACTTGCATTACAAACTGCTGCTTCCAGTGAACAAAGAACGTAATTATTCACTAACATCACCAATCAACAAAAATTAACAAAGTAAACACCATACTGAATTATCAAGTCCCGAAATCAACTAACTTTTGTTTTCCTCACACTTCAGAACACAGCCGAAACTTGTTTGCAACAGTAATTTTGTGACAATTTTCCTCTGTAGTTTACAAAAATCAAAAATCACACTTCCTACATTCTTCTACACGCTCTAGAAGGCTACACAATTTGAGGTTACGAAAACGTATCAAAACATACTAAATGTGCGAGACATATATGTTGCAAAAGTCAAAAGTGGCTACAGTCACAATAGCAATCAATACAATTTTAATTTTAGATGATGCTAAACAAATTTGGAAGAAATATGTAGTGGATATACGAAGTACACATTCATAATAATCAGTTTCGATCATGAATTTGCTTGGTTAGACATGTTTTTCGAAGAACAGAATTGCCTAAATAGTTTTTTTTCTTTCTCTTCAACCAAATCCATACACTCGCACTCAGTTATATTTTCATGCCATAATACCTTACATTAATATGGCTTTGCACAAAGTATAAGATTTGCATTAGCTAAACCGAGTCACAGAATTTTCGCAACAGCCATAGCCATCTTGTAAATCGCCTCGCACTCGTCATTATTCTCCTGTTGCCTTTTCATCAGCAGGTTAGCTAGGAGAATAAATTATCTTGCTAGAGATAACACGAGTTAACACGAGTTCTCCGCAACATACGTAAAATATTTTTCAAATTTGAAGATTAAACCTGCATAAACAAAACAACCCCTGTGCTCTTAATTTCATAGACAACAAGACACAGAGGAACAAACAACGGATACTACACATCACAGACAGTCAACAGCAAGGAACTGTCGGCAACCTAATTGCTGAATATTTTTTCGTTTATTGTACAAAATCATTATTTAGTTGTTTGAATAATGACAATCAATGCAAGTATGTAACATCATATAGGTAATACAGTAGTTAGCTTAAGTGAACGAATATAGGAATGCCAAAATATTGTTCACGTTCCTAAAATAAAAGAATGAAGTTTTGAACGTTGTTCACATGTCAAGAAAGGAACTTGCTCCTTATGCATTCACGAAATAAATGAAAGAAATCAAAGGAACACGTCCCTTTGGAGCCTTGCTTCCAAGTACTGAAATTTGAGACACATAGTACAGGATAAAACACTCATCATTGCCAAAGATTTGTTTGCACAACCGAGTTGTCCATACAAACCGACAAGACAAAATTTCAACCTCCACTCTCGAAATACAGTCGGCCGGCCTTATCCGCAGTATTTCGTTCCAGAAAATCCGCAGATAACGAAAACTGCGTACATTTAAGTCACCTTAATTACCTACATAAACCACCATACACATTTTGCATTAAAAAATATTCAACCCGTAAATCCACGTACAAATATATTTGTATGAGGTACATACATATCTTTAATATGTTCATAAAGTGTCCCACAACATTTAAATATCGTAAAAATGCTAGGTCATGTGTGCAATGCGGCGCGTTAGATACAGCGGCAACCACACTGCGAAGGACGCGAAGACTTGGCAACAACGCGCCATGAGCCAGATGGTCTGGCTGATGTTGCAACACAGCACAGCCTGATGCACCACAATATCTCTCCACCCTACACTGCCAAGGACGTGTGCTGTGCGAAGAGGGAGTGACGCCATAAGAGTTGATAGATTTATATTTATTACTAAATTTCTCGCGTTTAATGCTTGCTTTATCTATGTCAATTAAACACACAAAATAACAGTGCAACAAGTACAACTACGACTACAAAGGCGTGAATATTTTGCAATAGTCTGTAAATATTTTTTGCTTGTTATGTCATGCATATAAATTACAGAAAAGAATAGGATTACAAACATAAAATATTTTGACCCTGATTAAGGTGAGACTTCGCCGGTGTCGAATTTATACCTTTGACGCGTGGGAACAGCGTAGCAATAAGAGCCAGCGTCCCACGCTTGACAAGAATCATATCGCCTCTGTTCACAGCATGCCAAACTGACATGCAAGGTTTTTCTTGTAGTCTTTTTCCTACAGGAATTTTCAGCCCTTGAACTTAGCTAAAATTGGCTTTTTCACGTGGTTGTTTCTCAAGTTATAAGTAATGGATTTGTACAAAACTGAGATCTACAAGTACATTGGACTTTACTGCAGTGATACCGTTCAATAAAATGATAGGCTCACCGCTTAAAGTTCCACAGTAAAATCGTTACGGCGGGAACACCGCGCTCATGTTTACAACTTTGGACGTAGAGGCGATATCACAATAGGTGTGCTGGCCGACATCACTCGTAGCGCCTAATCAATTTTCACCTTACACATACAAACATATCCTTCACCAGACGGCCGCCTTAAGGATGCTAGCAGTTTCGTTTTTAATACGGCATCACTGATTATACTAAAATAGACTTAGCACAATTTCTTTTTTCAACACACATAAAATTTTTTAAACCTGTGTAAACATGGATGAGGACAAAGTTTTAGCAGTTTTCATTTTAATACAGTGCCACTGATTACACTAAAATTAACCTCGCGCGATTTTATCTGCAGTTTTCGGTGCAGTACTAACATTTGATCATTTTTGTCGTGCTTTATTTCGTGACGTACGAATGATACTAGTTTTTTTCCCCAATAACTGCGGCCAACTTTTGCAACAGACGTATTGTCTTTTATTAAATGTAACATTTTCATTTTTTCAGTCAAACTAACAACTTAGCGATCTCTCTTCGGTTTTGAAGGATCACTACAGTATTCATTTATAGGAAACATTACGCTGAAGGCCGCGGAATCTTGTATAACTGCACACTGTACATGCACTTCAAGGCCCTGCCCTTCGTACGGGCGGCAAGCGGGCAAACAAGACAATGTAATTAAATACTTGTGCGTGTTCTGCGTGGAAGCAGTTTGCGTTTGCGGGCAGGCAACGTGGCTCATGGGATATATAAAATAATTTTGTTTTGAAAGTGTGCGGCGAGCGACAGGATGTATGAGAGTGAAGTACTGCCACCGCCCGCACATTCGACACGGCATTGCTTCTCTGCAGCTCCTGCCCGTACTGCATCATCCTAATGATAACCGCGAGCACCTAGCACATTGCGTAACTAAGCAGATAACAGTAGCTGACAACACAAGACTAGCTGCTCTAGTGCACAGCAAGTTAACGCCTACCTCTGGTGGGATCGGGATAGCAAACTACGCTGTTGATGTGAGTGAAGGGCGCCAGCAATACTCCCCAGGTACGTACTGCACTTCGAGACTCTTAGGCATCAGGGTGTGGTTTGTTCGGTGTGTTCGGTATCCCACCCGACGCGTTGATATGAGTGATTGAAAGCCACTTAACGCACGGCGCGTCGATGTGCGTGATTGAGTGGTGAAAGCACTTGAATGGATTAACACATATGACACTGACTATACCAGAACTACACACTTACTGGATGTTGACCCCCAGTACGCCTGATAACTTACGTTGCTTATACTGGCAATATTAGGTGTCTAGAAATTATGTAAACAGTATTTCACTTACAGATGATTTATTACGCTTATGGTACATAGTGCCAAAATAATGTCTGAATTACGCACGCAGCGAAGTAATCGTAGTGATGCGTCCCTTGCAGTAACAATAACCCTAAAGCACACAATAGTGCACGTGATAGTGAACTTTGCGTAGTGACTACGACCGGCTGGTATATCGCACGTGGTTGGTGAGTGATCAGTGTGGAGCTGGTGTACGAGGTGAGTCTACGACACCAGAAGGTGCACCTCCTTAAGCAGCGAGGGGCTGGCGGCCACTATGATGGACTGTCAGGTTCACTTGGAAGCTGGCGTAGAGAGTTGAGTTGCGGTGAGCACGTGCCTAACTAACGTGTCACAAGGCAGCCGTTCCCGTGCACATTGTAGTGTGGTAGGGCTCTACAAGTGATGTTAACGGTACAGTGCAAAAACTGTGGCGAGCTATGCTAGGCCGGTGGTGGGGTGAATGGCACGTAACACGCTGTACACAGAGTGATGCTCTCAACGAGATGAATTGCGTGAGTGCGTGATAATGAAATGAATTTACAACGTACTGCTCACATGTATGCTGAACACAATGGCGGTGTCATAACCTGCACGTGGTCGGTCACAAAAACATGAATTACGGCCTTAAAATGTTACACAAATACAAAATAACCCTAGCAACGTGTGTGCAAACTTATGATGAATAAAACAATACCAAAACGAACCTCGTATGGTGAAGGATGAGTGTCGATGTCTCCCGATACAAAAGTCCCTAACCACGTGGCGGTGATAATGCCGACGTGATGTTTAAGTTAAAAATACCAAAAATGGTCACAATTATTAGGTTAAGCGGATGCGCAATGCAATGGGGAATATCTGGTAATGTGTGCTAAGCAAAAGTGAACCGGTATACTAACGAGACTATGGAAAACTAACAATCAGTGAAACAAAAGATGAAGAGCACACGGACAGGCGTCTTACCTCCAGAAGACTATGAACTGCCACGAGGAAGGCAACCGCTAGGGGCTCCTTGCCTCGCTACGGGGTTTACACACTTCCGGTACCTCGTGCGCGTGAAATATTAATATTAATACCTCACGAAAATTGCACACACTAAATTACATAATAAATTACGTTACATATTTTGCTGATAGTGAATGATGCATTTATAAATGTCTGCTGAAAACATGAAAGTAAACATAGCGAACATGGTAACCCTTGATGTCCTTCGGCACATACTGTACACTGCTGTTTGATACAGAATACACTTCGCACTAAATGATTTGGCATGCATACACACTGGGGTTGCGGAACGATTATGGGAGAGTTTGAGAATGCTTTTGGGTGGGTAGAAAAGGACACACTTGCGCCGTTATGGGCTTAACCCATACGGTGGCCCTGCGGCCGGCGTCAAAGTGAGGTGCTAGTGTAGTTCGTTCAGCACATAGTGTGTGGCACACGCAAAAATACAAATTCTTAAAAATCTTATAACTTATTTAAAAAAATGTTTTCCTCAATTTACAACCGCACGAAGTCCGCAGATAAGGCTGTATATTAGGGATGTGTGAATATTCGAAAGTTTGAATATTTTTCGAATAGTAAATCTGAACTTTTCGTATTCGAAAAACGAATACCAGATTCCAAAATTTCGAAGTGTTCAGCCACTTTCCCATCTTGGTTAAATCTTCATTAAGTAATTTTGTTTTCTTATTTAAAATTAAATGTATATTTTTCATAACAGGCTATATGCCGTTTTCAGTATGAGTTCGTTAGGTGTTCGGAATGATACAACAGAATTCAATAACCTAGTAATTGGGGGACATGTTAATTTTAATTCATTCTTTCAAAATTTAAATATAAAATAGTCAAGAAATTTATAGTGTTTATTTTCCTGGCTTGTTTGGTTTCAAATTGACCACAGTAGTATTTTAATTATTTTTGTTGATATAACGTTTTCTGGTATTTTCAAATAATTTACGAGTTTTGGCGATTTTAGTACCTATATTATTAAATTTTCCCGGGTGAAGTGAGTAACTTCGGGTGTTGCAAGCTTCTCCAAGCTGTAGGATTTCTGGCTCCGACGTTGTGGTTGATCGCTTGCTTCATGGAATTTGTTCATGATGTAGGTTATTGACGCATGTAGGTCAACCATCACGGGGGATTGCTTAGGGTATTGCGCCGCGAAAGTAGTTCTGCTGTTGCGCACCGTTTGTCCCCAATTATTATATTTTGTTAGTATTCTTTATTAATTTATAGTAAAAACTATTAACTGAAATTTTGGAATCCTTTATTATATGTTTAAGAGTCATTTAACTGCTTTTGGGAGAATTGGAGTCTGTTGTATCACTCCGCCGAGCGGTATCTTGGCTACCATGTCCGTAACTGTGAAGTTAGTCAGTTAAAGCTGTGCGCTGGGCCGTGAGAGTCGTAGATGTGTACTCGTGGAGATTGGTCGTACATTGTCGTGCGAGAATAGTTGAACAGTCGCTCTGTAGCATTCATAGTGATCAGTCATGCAGTAAGAGTCATCATGTAATAACAGTCGTGCAGGGATGGCGCGAGAGGGAGGATGTGTGTCGGGCAGATGGGGGAGAAAGCCTCGAGACTGTTGGCGTGAAGGGGCATAGACACTGTTTTTTTTTCTCTTATCACAGGCATTATTGAGGTGATGGATACTGCGGGTATTTAAACAGCGAAACAAGTCCTACGAGTTTGTTATTGATACATATGTATATATATATATATATATATTTTTTTTTTCGTAAGTTGTTGTAACAAATAACTGGGTAGAACTTAACCCATACAAGCCGGACGGAAAGATCATGGTAGCTAGGCGTCGCTCAAAAGTTTAATTGAATTAAAATGCAAAGTGCAATAACTGAACTGTACCGTATGTTATCAAATGTAACTCACATGTGAAAATAAATATAACTACTGACGAATCTTGAGTCTCCTACTTCAAGTTAAAACCTGACTGATGGTGTATGAAAACTAATCAAACTGAGCTATCCGGCGCACTTCACATAACATAACCTCAATGCCCCGAACAGTGACATCACAAAGTAGCAGTGTCGCATCTTTGATGCCTATGAACAGGAACATATTGTGAGGCACTTGGCCCACCCTTCCTTGCTAATTTCCAAATTTCTCGTGTGACCTTTTATTTCCTCCTGGCATAAACGTAACGTAAAACCTAAAAGATTGATTTATATGTAAAACCGGCGTCAGCATAGGTCTAATAGAATCCCGGGAGGCTTCGTGGTCACTAGCTGTGAGAGAGAGGGGGGAAGGAAACCCGGC
>PNEQ01043906.1:7729-29917 GCA_003012365.1 Medauroidea extradentata
GTGACGTTTCTCATTTGACTGTACCAATCACAATAAGGTTACTGTAACACCACACGTCTGTGATTTGCGTGTAAAACCCCACGACACGCGAATTTCAAAACAACCAATCTCTGACCGTGAAGCAAGTCTGCAGACGTGCACACAAGTCACTGACACAAAGTGAGGCAAATTTCTTTTCGCGAAAAGTTCATGTCTCTACTTATTACTGACTGCTCACAACACAATAAGTAGTCAGTAGATATTTCATGGTCATTGATAGAGGTAGGAAATTTCGCGAAAAGATTTTTGCATCACTGTGTTTCAGTGCCTTACGTGCGCACCTGCATCTCTGCTTTGTGGTCAGTGATTGGATGCCGTAACATACAACTTATGGAGGCTAAACCCGCAAATCACAGACGTGACGTGTGGCAGTTATCCGTGTACTGATTGGCACAGTCAAATGAATAACGACTCTGCACAAAAACACTCTGCCAATAGCTATTGGAGTTAAGCTGTAGGTTTCGAACGGCACTGAAACAAAATGGGACAAAAATATTTTCGCCAAAAATTCCTGTCCTTAGTCATTGGGGTATACGGCGGTGCGTTCACACGAGTGTACAGTTCTCGCCAACTTGTGCCCTGTCTGCCAACAACCCTCGAGTCGCCTACAGGACGCTGAGCCAATAAGAAAGAAGCTGCTAATTGCATGCCCCAATCATGTGCTATCACCCAGTCAGCGAACAGCCAATGAGTAGCGGCTGTGTACTTGAGTACACATATTATATGTTCTTGAATGCTAGTGTACAAGTCGGTGAACCCGCGCATTTTCCTTCTCTCCTCTGATTAGCAACTTCTTCCGTACTAGAATCGTGGACATACATAGTTGCAGTACTCAGTCGTCCAGGAAGACCACGTGAACCAAAATGAACAAGGAAGAACTAGTCCAAGGTTAGGTGTAGTAACAACATACATATATTAACATACGTATATTTAGGGACAGGTGCTTTTCGCGAAAAGATTTTTCCATCAGTTTGTTTCAAAGCCTTACGTATACACCTGTAGCTCTGCTTGGTAGTTATTGGCAGCTTGTCTCTGTTCAGAGGCGTCACTTATTTGACTGTGCCAATCAGAGAAAGGTTGCTACGACACCACACGTCTGTTATTAAAAGGCAGAACAACAATACACTGAGAGTTAAAAACATCCAATCATTCACTACGAAGCAGAGCTGCAGGTGTGCACATAAGACACGTAAACAAGATGTTGCAAAATTCTTTTCGCGAAAATCACCGGTCCCTACATATATTATAAAATGAGTATTTTTTACTGCGCGTTACTTCTTGTCCACAGCGAGGTCGTCACAGATGGGTACACACAACTTTATACAAGTAAACATCAACTAGGTAAGGAGTCCGCTATGCTCTATGAAAATCGTTACTATGAACAAGGAAAGCGTGCCGCTGTATGTGGTTGCCGATGAAGTCAGCACTCTTGAAGGACATCGTTTCGAGAATAATAATTTAAAAATATTACATATTGTGACCTCAAGTTAACTTTTGTGTAAAGTATAATTAGCGGTACGTCACTCTCGCAGGTACATTCCAGGTCAGTATGGACGCCAAAAATATATACTTCATAAGCACGTGTGTTATTGCTGTAGGGACTGGAAAATTTCGCGAATTCAATTACCTGCATGCTAGAATCCATTATACTATGCATAATCAACCCCCGACCATTTGTCAACTAGGTGCTACTCAGTGGAACAGTAGGTAATGAACGAATAAACGGGGCCTGCGTATGCATAGTACAATGGATTCTTGCCTACATGATGGTGAATCCGCGAATTTTCCTGTCCATTTAGTAGAGTCCGGAAAAAAATTGGCGTGGGTTCCCTGTCGTGTAGGCTAGCCTCCAAGAACATGTATGTATTCAAGCAGACATTATCTGCTCACTGGCTGCTCGGTGACGCAGTGATATGGGCCTGCATTTAGCTGCTTCTGCACTCTAAAAAAAAATTTGTAAAATTTACAAGGGTATTCCTTGTACTTTTACAAGTCTTTCTAAAAGTACAAAGAATATCCTTGTAAAATCATTACTTTATGAAGTTACAAGGGTAAACTTTGTAAAACTACAAAGGAATTCCTTGTACCTGTACCGACAGTTCCCGCACTGTAAATTATTTTGTAAAATATGACAAGGCACTTCTTCGTAGTTGTGCAAACTTTTGTAAATGTTGAAAATATTCCTTGCAAAATTATTAGTTTATAACGCTTAATGGATTTTGTTTGCTGCAAAAAACTTAGAAAAAAAATGTGTAGCCTACAAAAATCCTAAGTTCGTCGGAAATTACTTATGCAAAGATCACAACCTATGAAAAGTATTTTCTGGAATAAAGTGAATATTTATATTAATTGCGTGCTTTAAAAGAAAGAAGTATTACTGAACTTTACATTGAATGTATACAAATAAATAAAGTCTAACTAGCACATAAGTCACAGTGGTCTAGGGGTAAGGTGCGTAGATTCTAAGCGTGTGGATAGTGGTTCGAAACTTAGCACCTCCCGAGATTCTTTTTTATTTTTTTTTTTTTATTTTTTCAAAATAATCTCTTGTCTACGTCCTGTATTCGAAGGTTATTCGATAAATATGTTCAGTGTTATTTATGAAGTACAATGAACATTTAAATTTATTTTTTTCCTTATTGAAAGTACAGCTACAAGGCTAGTCCTTGTAATTTTACAAACATATACTTTGTATTTAATTACAAGGATATCCATTGTAGTTTTACAAGAAATTTCTTTGGCAACCGGGTTTCAAAGGCTTTTCTTTGTAAAAGTACAAAAATGTTTTTACAGTGTGTACTATTGACTAAGCGACTTCCAGCAAGTGTCAAATAAGTCAAGGGCCAATTGCGAAATAAGCACGAACTTACAGTTGCTGGACGTACAGCTCGGGGCCAAATGAAAACGTGAATTTTCCAAGTCTCTAGTTATCGTTATGTAACTAGGAACGTGCACAGTTCGCGTTGTTAGGTGACCGACTAGACTCCAATGCTCTGTACATATCAGACCACAGTATGTTACTACATTGGTCACGAGCAGCTGCATGGTGTCGTTTACACACGTGACTAATGTACAGTATGCTGGTCAATATACCATGGAACTTTTAAGTGAGACGCGCAGAACAGAAGTGGTGTAATTCCAAAACTGGCAAAAATCTGATAATTGCATGTAAGTCCACAACATGGGGTCTTCTTTTCAGTGCCAGAGTTAAGTAAGTCTATAATTCACCCATTACTGTGTAGGGTGAAGCACTTTACTACACTGTTAAAAATTTCCTTAAATTCACGAAAATATTTACAGAAAAGTACTGTAATTTTACGGAAGTGGCTTCCGTAATATTTTGTTTACGGAAATTTGTCCGTATTGCCAGTTTACGGATGTTTGACCGTAACTTTCCATAAATTCATGAATATATGTTTCTACAATTGTAAAGCATATTTTACTGTGTTTCTTAAAAAAAGAGTGGTATTAATAATCACTATGAATCTTGGATGTAAAATATAAAAGTTGTCTCTTATAAAGTTGATATCTTACCACTGCATGGAACTCATCTACTCATATATTGTTACTGTGGTTCAATGGTTAGACCTTCTGCGTGGCAATTATAAGGTCGTGGGTTCGAATCCCAGCAACTTCGAAAATTTTTTCTGGTTACTAAATAGTGCGTAAGAATCTCGATAAGACATAGCTAATAAGAAAATGTAGTATTTCTAGAAAATTGAATGTTAGTAGATTACAGAAATTTATTTATTTTTTTTTTTTTTTTGGCGGAGAACGGATTGTCCGTTATTTTACAGAGGGTTCCGTTTTCAAGAAAAACTAAGTGTCCATTACTTTACGAAGTTTTGTTTATACAAACTTTGTATTGTGTGTTTTTATAAAGACCTGTTATTCTCCAGTCAAAGATTTTTGACTTACACCACTTCTGCTCTGTACGCCTCAATGGCAGGCCACGGCATGTCGGCCGTCGAACGAGAATACAGCCATTCCGAGTCTAGTCTGCTACCAAACAATTACGCGAATTTTGCACGTGTCTATAGCTGGAGACCCGGAAATTTCGCTAATTCATTTGAGTAGGCGTTAGTTTTTCAACTCTCATACAAGTGCTCTACTTTCATGGTTGTGTCCACTGTTGATGAAACTCGCCCTTAAGAACTATGAAACAATAGCAGACCTGCATGAAAACACTCTCTTGACTCCCGCGCTACCTTGACGAGCCACTCTTTGAACCAGCCATTGAACAAGTATAGCCGGTTCAGGGTAAAGTGAGCACTCAAGAAAGCCCTGCTAAAGTTTCTATTTTCAGCCAGTTCGTATTTTTCCGCGCGCAATGGCTAACGATGGGAAATGTCTTAATAACCGCTGTGGACACGTCACTTGATGTTTGCTCGTGTAAGATAAATTGTTAGAGACCTGAACAATTCACGGGTCCTCTGACTCGTAGGTTAGCCTCTAAGTGTATCTGCTGAGGCAGACAACAGCTGTTTATAGGATACTCACTGACACAGTGCTGAAGACCTGCATTAGTTATCATGTCTTTATTGGTTCAGAGACTTGAAGGGTGTTCAAGTGTGATAAAATCATAATTTTATTTTTTTATTAAATATTGTTAGTTTCGTAGACGGTACTTGTGAGTACATTCAACTCTTAACGAAACAATTTGAGCTCTCGTAGTTTTCTCATAACGGGGTGTCAAAGTCAAAGTTTGCTTGTTACACTGCCATGCAAATAGTGAAAACCAACTGACCTACTTAAACAAAATAATTCACTGTGAACTTACATCCCATGAGCTATGAAATGAAGTATTAATAAAAGCCACAACGTAATATTTTGAATTAAGGGAAAAAAACGCAAAAGAACAAAAACTTTGCAAATTCAGAAGTTATTTAAAAATACAAAACAACTTCGCGGGATTTCTTCAAATGTTTTATTACGTAGCCCATAGTTTATTTCACACTGAATTATTTCACAACGTAAGTCAACTGGTTTTCACTATTTGCATGGCAGCAGAACAAGCAAATTTTGACTGACGCACCATTATGAGAAAATTACGCCTGCTAAAATTGATACGTAAGAGGAAACTGTACTCGCACGTATCGTCTACAAAACTAACAATATTTCATATAAATATAAAATTATGACTTCATCGCACTTGAACACCCGTATGGTGGTGTCAAATACTTCCAAGGCCAATTAGGAAAAGTGACACGAACTTACATTTGTTGGAATCTAACTTTTGCCCAAAATAAAACAAGAAGTGTCTAGGTCCTTATAAACTGTGCAGTCAGTAGGAACCTATTTGTTCCGTAAAATAATTTATTTGTTAATTTCATACATCAGAAACATGACGAATTCAGTTGATTTTATTTCAGTGTTGTTACATTTAAATAATAAAATACACGGAACTGTGTTCGGCAATTCGCTGCCAACCGTACAACAAGTAAGGTAAATATTGTTAAAGTTAAATTATATGAAGAAACGGCTATTGATTTTTTCCAGAGGTTAAATCTTTAGTGCTCACTTTATCCCGAATGATCTAGCTGAGGACAGAGTGTACAGAGGACTATGCAATCCAACCGACAGGTTGTTGAACCCGCGAAATTTCCCAGTCTCTATCTGTAGCCTAGCTTTCGAATAAGTGTTGTCTGTTAAAATACTCAAACATAGAAATTATCAATGTTTTTTATTATCACGGCATTCTGGCTTACACTATCCCTAATTCAGTACAGAATTCTGTACCTAGTACAGTACAAGTTGCACTACGACAGAGAGTACCGCAACTACGCTGGTCCCAGACAGAATTCCGTACTTAATTTCATAGATAGAGCTCGTCCTGTTTTTTCATCGTAGTGTATGTTCATGCCCATGCGAAGTACGAAGGTAGGGTTGCCAAAATTCTTCGGATATAAATAAAAGTATTGTTTCCTACTGAACACAGGACTATCGGATATTTCAATTGTTGTAATTTACGGAATATAACGACCATCACAAATATGTTTCTATCCTTTAAGTACCTAAACATGTAAGTAAACAGTGATAGTGTGTACACAACACACACGTTTTGCTACAGAATTTCGTTATGAAATCTCAGTCGACGTTTGTGAATAGAATTAAGTAAGAAGTTGAGTAGAGTGCAGTATGTACCGGGCTTTAGCAAAAAAATTCACGTACAACAACGTTTCGGTGAGGGAGTTGTACGAAAACAGCCAATTTGGGGATTTAATGTTTAGGAATTTAGGGTGTATGGTTTCGAACGTCAAATATCAGCGCTGTATGTGGCAAAGTCGGAAACTAGAGGTTTAATGGAATTTCAATGTTGTTTTGTTTCTACCCTCGTATCCAGGTTTACGTAAAGCCACTTCTTAGCCCGGGTAGAGTGACATTTTATTTCTCTGCGTTTACAAACTGATCCGAGGGACGAATGTTTGGTTCAGAAAGTGAACCTAGGTATCTGCTCGCATTTATTTGTCACAACCTTTGCAGTGATATAGCAAATCTGGATAACAGAGATAGTCGTGTTAAACTCTAGCAGGTTAGTTTTTGTTAACATCCTTTGAAAATAAATAATGCCTATAGTTCTTTACCGCAACGACTATTTTTAGTTATTCTCGCCTTTCAACAAAAATGTAGCTATAAAATTATACCAGCAATTAATTTTATTACAACATGCGTAAATTATTTTCAACTTAAACATGTATTACAATTGTTTACATACAAAATTAAATGGCGAAATGTTGTTTTTTCGTTGTATAGTGCTTATCGTAGATAGTTACTAGTTTCGACTGAAATACCGGACCATACTACTTAAATAAACACTAGCAGACAAATTTACAGACCTGTTTGGGGATTATTAGTGTGCTACTCTACCTCGGTAAATTTCAACCCTAAGGGCCGTATCTATAAACAGCTTTCGAATGACAACCAACTGCTATCCCCATAGAGAAAGCATTGATGAACAGTTGGTTGTCATTCGAAATAGGTCTTTAGTTTCGGCCCTAAATCCCCAAACATTTAGGCCCTAAATTTGATCACGTGGTAGATTTAGGTACCTAAGTGGCGGTCTCCATAGAGAAGTTATTCCTTTAACTTTGATTCTCCGCTTTGTACTCTGATGTGCTGTGGATGGAAGCATGGTAGACAGCTAATTTTTAAAAAAAAAATGTGTACTGTATTTTTACTGTACGCGCATGTAATCCTTGTTTAACCAGAGCAGACTTAATATATTCGAGCGACTGAGCCGATCACAATGGTATAGTTTGAAAAATAATAAATAAATTTAAAAACGATACATAATTATCCCATGTGAGATAGCGTGCCCCAGCATCATTTAAACAATTTTTAAACACAGTGTTTATTTAAATGGGTGTAATAGAATATTGCTTTTAAAAAACACAGGAGTAGCCCTGGGATCGCAGCGGGTTGTGAAAGTAAGTAGGGAAAGGGGTGTTGAGGGGGTGGGGTCGAGGGCGTCAGAGCGCTGTTGAAAAGGCCCGTGGTAAAACGCGCGCAGTTTCGCGAGCCTGGCGCGCGCTCGTCAATTGTTTCCTGCGTCGACACATGAGCCCGCCCCGCGAAATATGACACGCACGCCGCTGCAGTGCACACCCTCACCCCCCTTGCACCACGCATATTGTCAAGGTTCAAAAGTTAACCCCTTCTCTTCACCCCTTTTTTATTTCCGTCCCCTGGGCAGCGCGCCGCACTTTACTCACCATCGCGCTGTTGTCAGATACTACACCTATATAGGGACTGGGAAATTTCGCGTGTTCATTTAATAACATGCTAGACTCCGAACGCATGTGCATTTCTTCTACGATTGCAATTGCATCGCTGTTGGATGGTTGCACTACGATATGACAGCCCTGTCAAGGAATGTCGTTTTAAGAGTGAATGATAGTCACAATCTTGAATTTTTGTATTTAGTGTCATAACTTCTATTCTGAGTAAATTTTTGAAACTTTAACCTAACTACGGAATATAATACATATTGATAGCATTTTAGACACCATAGATCTTTATTTCTCTTTGCTGTTATTACGGATAGAATTGCAGTTAAGAATGTATTATATTCCGTAGTTAGGTTTAGGTTACAAAAATGTACCTAGAAAAAAGGTTATGACACAAAATACAAAAATTCAAGATGGTGACTACATCTCACTCTTAATCAGGGCTGTGGAGTTGGTAACCAGAGATATCGACTCCGACTCAACTCCGACTAACTAGTTTTTTAACTGTCCGACTCCAACTCCGACCCGACTCCACCAAGACCAAATCTCATTAACATTACGACACAAGCGGATTGTATAAGGTTTATCAAGAAAATATATTTCATCATCACGTACTGAATAGAAACTTGTAAATTTACTGAATAACCTCTTTAATTGTTTGCATAGTAACTACCTTCCAGATACTCAGAAATTAACACATGAACAATGTTCTAATAATTTCTGTGATTTCTTTAAGAATTTTAGAGTTTTAATTTTATTTCAGTTTACATTTACCTAAGCTTGTTTAAATATGCACTTATTAAATTTCAGTACTAGGATTTAAACATAAAATATTAAAATGTTAACACATGATTTGTTAGTCAAGTCAGATCTGGAGTCGGAATTGCTATATTTTAATCGACTCCGACTCCCAACTTCTACTTCACACTAAAATGCCAATTTCTCCGACTCCACAGCACTTTGAGCTCTCGCAAGGCAATGCCTTTTCCTGAATCGTTTATCTGACCTACATGTCACGATGCCCTTGGTATAGGCGAGCTCAGATCGCTATGAGAATGAGAATGGCTCTTATTGACAGGGGTGCCACTTCTAAGGACTCGGTCTTTTACTTGATACAGTCCATCAGTACAGCCACTGGTTTTTGGTGAAAACAGTTTTACACCAAGTTGTCTCAATGCCTTACGTGCACATCTGCAGCTCTGCTTCATCGTGATTGGATGTTTTAAATCTCAGAATCTTGGGGATCTATCCACAAACCATAGACGTGTGGTGTCGCAGTAACCGTATTCTCGTTTGCACAGTCGAATGAGCGACGAAGACATGTTTTGTTGGCTATACCTACGTCATTGCTATGGACCCGGAAATGTCGCGTGTTCAACAACTAGCCGGCTGACTCCACAGTCCTGTAGTATTATAGTAGGCAGTTAAGGGGCATGGAGCGCCAAAACAGTGAGTTTTCACAATCTTCGACATAACTTTTTCCCCTCGCTTACTATCTAAAATCAAGGTTCGACAATTCGGAAATGAAACTTCCGTGCTACATATTACATCACTACATAGTCACAGACTGTCTTATTTTTGGAGCAGTGATGGCAGATAGGAAATAGAGAAAATTTTCCTATCTGCCATCAGTGCTCCAAAAATAAGAATGTCTGTGACTGTGTTATAAAGTAAGAAAGTGTACAAAAGTGTAATATACGGATTGTCGAGCCTTGATTTTCGATAATAAGCGAGGGAAAAAAGTTAAGTCGGAAATTGTGAAAATTCACTGCTTTGGCGCTCCATTCCTCTTTTAAGGCTGTTGGACCCGAAACATTTTATAGCTAATTATTATCCCTACATATAGGTATCCTATAGACTAGCTTTTGTGGCAAAAAGATTAACTTCTAAAACTTCTAGTTTTAGCATTATAGGTTCTCAAAGTTACGATTTTCGACATTTCGTGCCATAGGTTTCTGGAGAACCAGAAGAGATATATTGGTAATTTTTGAGATAACAATAGTACACTATGTAAGCTATCGATTGAAAGTATTTAAAATTTTTGACAAAAATTTTGTATTAAATGTGCATTATGCTAAATATGGTCGTTTTCGTATACACGTAAAAGCATAAATAAATCATGAAAATATAAAATGAGTACAATCACGAAGTAGTTTCATCCATGGACTTTCAAAATAAGTTATAAAAATTGCACTTTTCATAGTATTTAAACCGAAAAGCTATTACAAGAAGAGTGTATGTTTTCTCGGCGCCTGGAATTCCAGAATATCTCGAATGCAACCCTACACGCACGTGGCGGCAGGAAGTCTGGGAGTGTCTGGCAGGTGTGGCCTGCCGCTTCTGGGAATCCAGCTGGAAGAGCAAGCTCGTTATTTCAGGGTTGCCAAACATCGTCTACACTCGCGATGGGTATTTATACCTGCCTAACCTTGCCGTGGTCGTTTCTGCCCTCAAATAAGGCGATCTGTGAATCAGTGCTGTGTTGTTCTCAGTGGTCGGTCGTGATTGTTAGGTAATACTATGTTCACTGTTCTAGTGCAAAACTTTGCCATTGTGTTAAGTACAACGTAAAATGTAATTTTACAAGAAATAATACAAGTTTTTGTGCGATGGCACCACAGAAATTAAAGAAAGGCAGACGTGATATTAAAACTAAAAGGAACAAACTTTTTAAGGCTATGAAGAGACCTTATGCTGCTCGACGATTATCACGACAAAATGACTGTGGTTCCGAAGAAATCGAAGAGGTTACACCAGTCGCGTCTGAGGAAATCGTTCAAGAAGCTCGTGATGAGACTAAGAAAGTAAATTATTGGTTTCATTTAACTAACAAATCGAACGAGTTTTTACTAAACGCCGATAAGGATGAATTCAAATGAATATTAAGTAATGACGAGATTTAGTGGGGGTGTGCGTAACTACACAGTACTCCGGGAACAAACCTAATGACCAACAGTAAATCACAGCAAAAATTGGGTTGATTCCATCGGGTTCGAGCCCGTGTTGCCTAGGTGAAAGGCGAGTCCTCTGTCCACTACAAATCTGTGTACTTTTTTTAAACTTAAAGCAACTTCAGTTTCCACTTACATTCTGGTTTTTAATGTGTAATATATACATGTTGAGACTCATGCGGTGATCATTTCTGTATTTCTTTATGTGTAACTAGAGGATTTTATATACCTTTAAAATAAAATCATAATTTTTCGAGGGAAATACGGACTCCGTCGTAATGGACCCCTTGTCCCGGAACATCAACACAGTGTATCATGGGATAAATCAGCTGTTTTACACAAACAATGCCTGAAAGCGTATGAGTTTCCTTGAATAAAGGCATTTATTATCACTTTTAAAATTTTTAGAGTTGATAAATTATTGTTTTCATAGGTATGGCACATGCACAAATTCTATGAGTGTTTGTCCCAGTGCATGTATTAGATAATAATCGACGATGCCATTAAAATGACTCTTATTAAAAAGGACGAACTTTTATGGCAGAATGTCATGCTTCCTAAGTTGAAGGAATTCTTCATGCAGTGCATGTTACCAGAGTTAGCTGACCCTCGCATACCCAGAGGCATGAGAGTCCTAGATCCACCTAACGTGGCTGATAGCCCGAAAGCCACGAAGAAACGAAATATATCAGTATAAGCTTCTGAACATAAAATAGCGACTGTGCTGTATTTTGAATACAGCGTTGTCTGTACTCACCATTTTATGTGGATGCAATTTATACATGTATTTGTAAATTTGGAAAATATGTGAATGAAGTTTGTGTATGTAGGCTTCACAAATTAATTAAGTAAAACGCGTGTGTTAAGATTTCAAGTGTTCATATGTTTTCCTGAAACCATTCTTGCTGTTCGAGCTTACTGATAAGTGTTCATTAAACATGGATTATACGAGTGGCATGAACATGTCACGCCTGATAAACTTAAATGTATGTACATAGTATGGTCAGCCTCTCTTAGTTCTTAATGGATTTATATTACAACAGAGGTAGTTGTGAACGGTACATAATTAGTAGTTATGTTATGACAAATATTCATCCTGAAACGTCAACTTGTTGCAGAGACATGCATTCTGAAGAAATAACGTCAGGACACTGCTGGCAATATGTGAGCTATTAGGTGTGGCAAAATAATTTTCACAATTATAAATGATATTTTACCTGGAATAAAATATTCTGAAGTACATATATTCACACAGTCTACAAAACTTTCAGTATTTGTAGTAAAGCTAAGTAATATGATTTATTGCTAAATATGACATGAGTAGTCTTAAATTTCAGATATGACATTGTAGACAAGTGTACGTTGAAAAGCTGTGAATAGGATTCCTTTTGAATTTTATTGATTCTGAAGAAGATACCTTTAATCATATAATTTTTTGCTAAAACTATTGTGTAAACTTTCTTAGTTAATTGTTTTGTTTCATGTGGACTGGTCTTTGTATTTCAACTATTGCCAGATGATAGCTTGTAGGTTACCGTATAATCCTGTACAGTATAATTAGTGCTTATAAGCATCAGTTCAGGAACATTTTCTCTCCACGATACGCTGTAATTAGCTTTGCCTTATATGAAAAGAGTTTATGCTTGTTGGTTCAATAATTTTTGTAAAAAAACTTAAAAGTTTTTCCACATTGGCATGCAGTTGTTAATAGTTATCGTTAGTGTGCTTCTGTTCTATTAGTAGTTGTATTGAAATATGATAGTAAAAAAATTAAATGCAATGTTACAACACAAAGGAAATTTTACAGCAATTAAATTTGGTAGTAATTTAAATTTAAGGGGACTGTATAATTGGTTGGTGAGCATTGTAGCAATGGGTATAGAAACAGATGATATTCTGAATACATATTTCAGAAAGTAGTTCGGTACCTACAATCCTCATGCACGTTAAAAATACTGTAGAGTGAGGTTACTTTGCACCGGCCTGGGTAACTTCGAAACTCGTTACTAATTTATCTTCAAATGAAAATTCTAAAATACTCTTTACATTAAAGTAATGTGCATTGTTACTGCTGTAAAAGGTGACGTTCCAAGCTGTCCACCAAAGCAAAATATGGCTTTCCACAAAGTTATTATCTCAAAATATAGTACCTATTTTTGTAAGAAATTATCTAAGAACTCTACTTCGAGCTCTGCACCAGATTTTCTTAAAATGGCTGGGTCATCGCCTGAAGTTCAACAGTTCAAGTAATGTGACAAACACAACTTGCCAGGCGGTTACATAGTTTGTTAAAATTTTTATTTAAAGCCTGGTAAATATATTCAAAGGTGTAAGTGAATTACAATTTAATAATACAAAGAATCATGTCAAATAGTTTGGGAGTAAAGTGTTAAAGTGTGAAAAAGTGGAAGAGGTAAGGTCATTACATTATAATTTATTTTTACCTCTAAACATTTAGTTAAGGAACAACAGAGTGGTGTCAGATTAGATTTTTTATTATATTTTTAAACAGTAATAACAGATATAAGATGCACTGCTGGCGATATAGTACGTATAAGTCTTGCAAAATAATGTGTGTGGAAATTAAATGAAAACACGTAGGAACAAATTTTAGAAATCTTTTCGCGCATATTGAGATTGCTGACACTTTTGTTTATACTGGACCCATTTCCGACGTAATTTGCCCGTACGAGACCTACAATGACGGGAGCGCTTAGGGCGACAGAGCACGCGCATCACGCCATATCCTAGCCTCTAAGGCCCGTTCTACAATGACAGACACGGTCACGGTTACGGTTACGTAAGAAAACGTACGCGAAACGAGCCGATCGATCAAAATAATAATATTAATTCTACAATGCACGGATACGTATACGTTTATAACCTAATAAAATACTGTAATATAATTTTCTCTCGCATTTAATTATAATGTTGTCAAATTATGTTTAAATGTTTCGTAAATAGCATAGATAAACCGTACACAAGTGTTTAGGCACATAAAAATTAAAACAGTCGTACATAATATAATTTTTAAAGTATACTAAACTTCTTATTGTAGCACCAACGTATGATACGTTACCTGACTTACGTTTAAAATTGTTCTGCTCATGGCATCATTTGTCTGTATTTATAAGCATAAAAATTATAATAATGAATTTTGAGTAACGAGTTTATGTTGACGATTTTAACCGCCAAAACGCCAAGTGTTCAAAAGTTTCAAACCAAGATGGTGGCGAAGAAAATACAATCGTTTCTTTTTGCCTACACGGAAGCACGGAGACGGAAGAGATGAGTTGACCAGCTTACTTACGTGAATTCGTATACGTATACGTGTACGCGTACGTTTACGTTTCATTGTAAAATAAGAACTGAGTGCTTTACGTGAACGCTTCCGTGTTACGTATCCGCGTCACTGAAGAGCGGGCATGAACACACGCCGCTAAACCGGCGCGCAGTCTTCTCGTTGACAGCTCGCCCGAGTGACACATTCACACACTCAACTTTATCTAAAACATTGTGTGCATTGTCTTATTTGGTTGCCATATTTTATGTCTTGCGTGTGTATTGTAATTAACTATCGTTATATAGCAATTACCTATCTAATGTGCCAACATTTCAGCAAATAAAATGTGAAGTGGCTTGCGCCAATGTAAATCATCGCCAAAATTTATTCTACTTAAAATACGGAATTTGAATAAACTGGTGTTCAGGTTATAGAAATAAATTGTCGAAGTGTTTGATTTATATGCATTTCAGTAACTAAACACTTTCCAAGCTGTTTGTTTAAAGCGCTTATTGACCAGTAACATTTTGTATTATTGAATCTCTGAATGCCTATCTCATTATTTGTTTTAAATGCACAAAACTCTTACTGGTGGCGTCACATTACATTTAAGAAGAACATAATTCAAATATCCCATTATTTTGAATGCTATAATATTTTATTTCATGAGCAGTTCATTGAAACGTTTGCTAGACAAAACTGAGAGCATCCTGTGACTTGTACGTCTAATCCTAAAATACGAAGTTCGCTATAAATGAACTATTTTAAATTAAATTTGTGTTTATAATTTATTGACTGTGTGGGCATCGTTATATTATTTGTATTTTTGTTTGAGATACGTTCGTGTTTCTGTACATATTCTTAATGCATTTGGCAAAACTTATTTCCAAGTTATGCAAAAATATATGAAAATGTTGTACTTCAGGCAGGCCCTAGACCTATTAATTATTCTTTCGAATGGAATTACATAAAACCTTCAACACAAAGCACAAACACTCTCTATCAGTGACTATTTCAAAGTAAAAATTAACTGTATTATAAAAGAAAAACACATGGTAGAAGTAAAGAAAAGGGAAAAACGGGAAGCAAAGATAGCACAACCAGGTGAGATATTTCGCCGGACTATGATTGGCTTACAAGAGGTACGATTCCAGGTATCACTTTCTAACTTTTAATGAGCTTATCGTTACTGAATGTTGAAATGAACATTAAATAACTGATCTTGATAGATCCCATGCAAGTATGAATGTCAATCGTTAGCCGGCTACGTGAAAGAGTTCCGCAAAGTAAAGCTATCGCTATCCCGGCCAAGCCTTGATCCAGGCCTAGCTGAGGAAAGGAAGCGAATAAACCCCTGCCTTCCAAGAACGCGCTAATGTCTTCTAGGGTAGGCAACACTGCAGTAGTCACCAGACGCACTAGGTCGTTAGGACGGAGTAGTGCACTGCTGGAGATCTTATCGCGCTATGGAATTCCTCTCATAACTGAGCGAGAGCGGAAACACGGGAGGGAGACAGAGATATGGACTAGAGGATGGTACCTGTGGCACCATCACGCGGATTTTCCCAAAACTCTAGGGGACCAAGGCCCGTTAAGTTGGCGTGTTGAGACCCCTGGTGCTGTTATCAGAACGGGAGGGAGAAGAAAAACTGATATCCTACTGTCCGGGGTCACCTGCCAGGTTGATACTAGCAGGGCGGAAAACATTCGGCGTGTGTTTGCATACACTACATTAGTGTAACATATTTGTGAGTTGCAGCAGTTGTGCTCGGGAATACGTATTTACCTTTCAGGATATGCGAAAACTATTATATAAAGCTGCTATGTTTTACTTCCTTTCTTAAATATACGTAAGGTTTCGCAAAAACTATTCAGTCAACCAAAATTAATAGAAATGTTGCATTTAGGCAAACCTGAAAATTTTACTACAGAATAGTGGTCATACGAACATTTCAAGTTAAAAATAAATGCTGGTAATAATGGAAACACGTAGTTTAAACTACTGGACACAGTTCAATTAGTTTTATTATGTCGACTATACAATTATAACGCAGAGGTGAACACAAAAAAATAGTAATTGCAGTGTATTAATTGCGAATGAAAAATGTTTTTTTTTTTCATTCAAAAAATAAATAATAAGCTCAATATATTTTTAAAAAATCTAAATGTTAACAGTGGCTAAATGTTATTTTAAACTCTATAAGAACTAATCATATTTTTTTCTTTCACGTGAACTGCATGTTTTTAACATAAATTGTAAAATGAGTTTTAAAAATCAACATCATTTTAGAACTAAAACATTACTGTTTTTCACAATTTTGTTATTATAGCGTTTTATAGCACAACTTTTGGCAGATATAAAAAATTTTAATAGTTGTAAATTTATTTAACCCTTGCGATAGTTTTTAAACCAATGTTTTTAACTATCTACAACACTGCGGAAATAAGCGCTAACAAAACATATGTGACGGATTTTTAATGAATATGACCTTAGAAGGAGAAAGGGGTCACGAATATATTCTGAATGCAAAACAAGAATTTAAAACCATCTTAGCTATTATAATTTTACTTGAAGTTACTACGGACTTCATGTCAAAATACACAAAAAAAATATGGGTTCTCTCACTGAAAGGTTTTTGCTTAGCTTTGGATTTTGTAACACGCACAAATAATTAAATAAATACAAAATATGTTCTTGCCAACCAGCTTATGTCAGCTACTAATAAAGGATTTTCTTAATCTCAATCTAGATGTAGGTAAATTTATTGTTAGGCTTTATTTTTTTATTCAGTAATGGTGCGTAATATGTTAACGTGATTCGAACAATAAATTATACATTCCTCCTGAAAAATAGAACCCCAAAATTCTTAACTACATAATAAGTTGCAGTGGTCGAGCGCTTGCCATACACCTAGGCGAGCCGCATTCTATCCCTGGTGTTTGACCTCCTGATTTATGCATGTAGGATCGTGTCGGACGATGTCGCAGTTCGGCGGGTTTTTTTTCGGGAATCTCCCATTTTCCCCACTCTTGCATTCCGGCACTTCTCGATACTCATTTCATTCACCCTCGTCGATTCCGAATGTCTTTGATGATAATATCCTTCAGTTTCGCAATAAACTAAATAACAGTTTATTAAATACTTTATGTTGACATTTACGGTATCTGTTCTTTCCTGGAGTGGTTAGTGGCTAATGATGTCGTTCTTTGCTGACTTGACGAATCCTTACTACAACTCTTTCACTCACACCTGTGTACTTTGCTGCTCTTGGCTCTCAGTAGAGACTCAAGCTTTTACTTGTTTCTTCATCACAACACCGAATAACTGTTTTTTATTATTTCCTGCTCTCTGATGTTCCGCCCCTCTGCAGGTCACCACCTTCACCTTCCATTTTCGGGTATACACTGAAGGGTCGATATTTTCCAAACAGTTACTACACCGCTGTCGACTCTGTGTCGCCTCCTTACCTCCTCTTCCTTCCTCTGTCCCGCTGTCCCCCACCCCGCGCTATGAGACGCCAAGATAACTGTCCACCACAGTACTCTCTCTCTCTCTCTCTCTCTCTCTCTCTCTCTCTCTCTCTTCAGATACTTGTACATTGGCTGTTGCTCCGGTGACTGGTCATTTGTATATCTGAAAAGGTAACTCGGAAGTTAGTGAGTGTTTTCATGCAGGTCTACTATTGGTTCACTGTCCTCAAGTAAAGCCCAATACACACGGGCCTCTTTCTTGTACACCAAGGTGATCACGAAAAGGTGAACAAGAAACTGTACACGCGCTTGTATACATACTTCATGAACGTACCGTACACACGGTAGTACTTGCGTACTAGCTTGAATGTGCCTATATGCCAAATAAGGTTAGAAATACGAGGACCTTTTTTTGTTTTTTATATTATTTTTTTAATTTTTTGTGATTTTTCTTACTACAAAAAATAACAAGGATATGGAGTTTGTCATTTTAAATTATAAGATACATCAGTTATATACAGGATAGAAACTGAAAAATAAAGTTTTGTGCCTACACTAGACTTCAATTTGTGTTCTACTCTCAAATAAATACTATTTAGAATATATTAATGTACGTAAACGAACCACATGAAAATATAAACAAACGACTTGCACGGGAAGGTGCATGAAAATTAGAACCGCCTCTAAATTATTCTAGCTAGAATGCAAGATCTTGCATGAACGCTACTTGCACACAAGTCGGCCATTCACACAATGCAAGTCGCCTTGAACAAGAACGTGTTCACCTTCTTGTTAAAAAAAAAAGATAACCGTGTGTATTGGGCCTAAGAGTTTCATCGCCAGAGAATTGAACGTATACAGTACATTGAAAACCAACATCTTCGCAAATGAATTCGCGAAATTTTCGGGTCTCAGGTCATTTCTGTTTCGAATTAAGTCCACAGTTACATAAAAGGGCTAAGCGCGAAAAAAAAAACGAAGAAACAATCCTAAAAGCCAGAATGGCTGTAATCATGAAACATCAAAGTAATTGCCGAATATAACTCTCTGAATATAGACACGCTGCCAATAATCATGTAGCCAGCTGCAGATGTTCACGTAAGGCACTGAAATAAACGGGCGCATGAATATTTTCGCGAAAACTTCCGGTTCCTAGTTTTATGTTTACTTACAGCGGAAAATTACAGACTGGCTAAGAAAAAAAACTTTGATTAAAAAAAAGTCTAACGTTATCCTGAAGCACATACCTATAGGCAAAATACCAAAATTTCGCCATGTACATTAAATTTTACGTTCTGCTACGAAAAGAAATACGTGGGGTATTACATGTTTCGTTAAATTCGAACCAGATGTGCTAGAGAATAATACTGGGTAGATTTTTTTTTTTTAAAGCAATTTTCAAAAGTTTCTAAATATCCTAGCGGCGTGTTCTCTTGGCAAATAAATTTGTTTCGATAAATTCAGTATAGCAACACATGCTCCAATTTATGTGGAGCCTCGCCCGACATGTTGAATTATTTAATTTTTAGCTTTTTTTGTTTAATTCCGAGATGAAAACTGTTTAATTGGTGATTATCGTGAATTCTCTTTAACTTTCGCTGCAGTACGAGCGTAGAGTTCTTTCAACGTATATTTGGCCGCAGTCAGTAAAAAAAAAAAAATTTTTTTTGTTAATATTCTTAATTTGCTCTATTGATTGCGTCCTAAGTATACGTTAAAAGTTCAAATGCGATGTTCGCACTATAACGCAAGGCAAATAGAATCCACAGTATCATCGCAAATTTCACTTTTGACTTCTCAGGATTTAGAAAACGCGAAAAATAAAATCAATCCATGGGGTGATATCCCTCCTTAAGGATAGAAATGTTGAAGTTTGTACTGTATCAAAATTCCATAATCATGCAAATAATACATTTCCACTGTACTTCTATAAATTTTTTTTTTCGTTTGCAACACGTGGCAACATTGCACACCCAACACCACCCCGCGGCAAGCACATTCCCACCCCGCCGGGGTTAAAAAGCTAGTATGTTTTTCATAACCCCCTGAATGTGGTTTGTGTTTGTGAGGTGTGGAGGGAGAGAGAGGTGTGGGGGAGGGGTTGAGAGGCACTCCATCCTTCTAGTATTACACACACGCATTTTTGGCAAGAGCGGCGCAGATCGGCTGGGAATAGTTTCATGATGGTCTCCCGTGACTGTGTGTGTGTTGTCCCTGGAATATTGTTTCTCGCTGCTGTCCTGTACCGACCAGCCCTGCTCTAGTGAAGGTCGTAGGTTCCATCCCCTTCGTGCCACGCGACTCAATACTACTGTGTGCACATTACTATAAAATGAGGTTTGCCTGTCAGCAATAATTATTTACGAAGCACGCACACAACACCCGTCATTATGCTTGCCAGCTCCTCAAAAACGGCGAAATTAAGTTTTTGACATTGATGTGGCGGGAAAAATTCTAGCCCAAATCGTAAAACAAAATGATGGAAACCTGCGATTAACTTCAACACATACTTTTCACAAATGAAATAATAGTGTTACAGCTTAAAGTCCCATTGAAAAAAACTTTAAACGAAAACTCTGCACGCTAGTTTATACTTTGAACTTACACCTGAAGCGTGGTTTTAAGGCTCGGTTCCAGCCGCCATATTGAATTATATTATTTTTCGCTTTTTTTTTTTATTCTGAGAAGAAACCTTTTAAATCGGCGACTATACCGCAAATTCTATTTACCTTGAGCTGCGATACAAGCCTGGAAATAGAGCTAGTGTAAGATTACCGTCGATCAATTGGTCTTTCACTTATTTCAAACAATTGCAAATAACTCGAATATTTTTTAACCGAATGCTTTGAACAAATTTGAGACAGTTTGCAGTCATACGATACACAATTTTGCCTGAGGGTTTTTTAAAATAATGTACCGTTTGCTAGCAAAACATTGTCTTGCTTCATTTCGGCTTATTTTAACCACAAAACATGTGATAGCTCAGAGGCAAAAATCTAAAAATTCGTTAGGTGTATTGCAACAGAAAAATTCCTATACAAACGATGATATATAAGCAGGGCCACGATTTTGTCGCGAAAAGATTTTTGCCCCACTTTGTTTCAGTGACTCTCGTGCACATCGGCAGTTCTGTTTCAAGGTTATTGGCAGCGTGTATTTGTTCTGACACGTTTCTCATTTGACTGCACCAATCAGAATAAGATTATTGTGAGTCTGTACGTCTATAATTTGCCAAGGCCAGTGAGGGCAAAATCATCCAACCACAGACGATGTAGCAGAGCTGCAGGTGTGCACATGACGCATCGAAACCAAATGTTGCAAAAATCTTTTCGCCATAAAATCGTGGCTCTATATATAAGTCTTAGAACTGTAGGAATTAATTTGTGTTATATGTATTAGTTTGCGTTAAAAAAATATTTTCGAAACCATAGCAAAAGTAAAGAGCGATGGCTTAAGCGGGGACTGGATTTAGTTTCTTGGACATACTCCATTGTGATATAGATGACTGTCAAAAGGGGGCCGCGGTGGCCGAGGGATCAGACCTCTCTGCTCCCACCGAGGCGATCCGGGCTCGATTCCCGGCGGGATCAATCCCCAGATTTTCGCATGTGAGAATCGTGCCGGACGATGCCGTTGGCCGGCGGGTTTTCTCTGGGATCTCTCGTTTTCCCCGCCCTTTCATTCCGGTGCTGCTCCATACGCACATCGTATCAGCTCTCACCAGCGCTAAAGACCTCGATGTTGAGCGCTGACCAAAATCTCTTGCTCACTCACTGTCAAAGAAAACTAAAGTTAATGGAAAAACATAAATAAATATAGTATGCTTTAGTCAACAGGATACATACACAACATAAAGTTCCATAAATGGAATCGGGTCAAATAAAACAAGGACAAACAGATAAGAAATAGAAATGAGAAAACGTAAAGAAAAACCCAAGACACTACTAAGACAGACAGGCCAAGTTCGAGGTCTGCTTTGGCAAAGAGACAAACAGTTAAAATGTATGACCCACATTTTTTATCCCGTAGTATTTCACCGCGCTGTATCGTAACGACGCTGTCATACTCGCCTAACTAACACCACCTGCCACGTGCTTCAAATGCGTTGCAGT
Source organism: Medauroidea extradentata (assembly GCA_003012365.1). Lineage (NCBI taxonomy): Eukaryota > Metazoa > Arthropoda > Insecta > Phasmatodea > Phasmatidae > Medauroidea > Medauroidea extradentata. The sequence goes on from PNEQ01043906.1 coordinate 29,313, forward strand.
GTGTTCGTAAATACGTTTTTTACGAAGCTATTCCACGTGAACCTATTCAAAGTACGAAAAGAAACCCACTCCTAACATGGACGAATCGTCATTGTTAAAACACTTTGCTCATTGCTTCTGTGACAACATTCGATCTCAATGACGCACGCCCACTAGAACTGTCATGATACTCGCCCACAGCAAGAACCGTTCTAAGATCGCTGTGCTGTTTTTATTAATGAGTAGGGTCCTGAAAGACCCGCGTTTAATTTTGGGCATTAACTTTCAAGCATGTCACCTTGTCTCAGTTGACTCGTCCTTTCAAGGGATTGAACCAATAATCAGAAAGCAAGTAAATACAGGCCTATAGGCCATTCGGAATAAAGTGAGCACTAAAGATTTAACCTTTGAAAAAAATCACTAGCCATTACTGCATATACATCACCACTAACAAGAGTTACTTTACTGCTTGTATGGTTGGTAGCGATTTATTGTACATAGTTCCGTGTATTTTCCTATTTGAATACAACATTAGTGAAAGAACATATGACGAACTCGACCTGTCTGTATTTAATACACTTCAAAATATTTACTTATGATCTTATTGACATTCATACATACATTAT
>PNEQ01043907.1:0-10842 GCA_003012365.1 Medauroidea extradentata
ATGAAACCAAAGTCCTGGCTACAAGTACTCCATCAGGGAGGTTACTCCCTCTTCTCATAGGCTCGATTAATCCTAGGCGCCTTACAAACTGTCCTATACAGCGCCCTGGTATCACAATTTCGCTAGAAGCGGGCAACACAGTGGCCTGAAAACAAACTACTGGGCAGCTGACTGGCGACATTAATTCTGGTCGTGGTATTAGTACCAACTCGGTTTCACCTACCTTCAAGACCCCCAGTCGAGTGTCAATGCAGCATCCTAGTTTGCGCAGAACATCGTGCATGGTGTACAATGCATCCGACAGTTACATTATTATTGTGTGATCCGTGTCTGAATTATCAAAAATTATTAATATGTTACTTACTTATTTCCAGTGATATGATGTCTCCATCCTTTTATGTTTTTTCTCCTTACGACGAGCATTCGCCTCGGATAAAGTCAAATGTTCGTGAGGATCGGCTACGATACAGAATCTAGAGACTGCACACAGCATGACCGAGTAGAGCACACAATCTATAAATTATTTTTTTCCTTTGATAGCCAATGGCTGTGAAGATCCTCCCTCCCTGGCCCTACCAAGGTCTCTGCTAGTTAAGGAAACTACACCATCCTATCTCCACTTAGCTTATAATTGAGAAATAAATGGTTTAAGATCCGCCGTAAGTTTGTCATTTACACAGGAATCTGCAAGTTACATAAATGCGCAGGGCATGTGCTAAGCTAATCTTGATTTTACTGTATATATGCGCCACAATGTATAATCGCGATAATGCATGAGCCGGTGGCCAGAGTGTTTATTAATACGAATATATGTCTTGTCATGCAGTTCGATATAACTATGCCATTGTGCTTACAACAGTACATGAGTACACATGTTATACAGAAACAAGGCTGAGAGCTGATCCAAGACGTGTCCCTCCAAAATCGCCAATTTAGGCCGTCCATAGACCCAAGGTAAGTAGAGGATTCATCGACCCTCTCATTACCTGAGAGCCCGACGTGATCTGGAGCCCACACAAACTGGACGTGAACAATATCCTTGCTATGGGCATGTGCGTAGAATTATTCCTCCATCTGTAGGATAATATCAACTTTCGGCGTCTTGTCGCTGGAGAGTTCGGTTACTACACACGATAGCAAGCGAGGAGGACGGGAAAAGAGTAGAAGGAAGTGGATTATCAGATAACCGACCCCCTCCCTCCCCTTGCAGCGAGGCAGTCCGCCTTCCACCTTGCCTTGTTTTGGAAGATCGCGTGGTCAAGGGGGCGCCGCTAACCGAGTAGCATTTGTTTAATACATGTGATCAGGGGTGTTAGACGTACCAGGATCCTGGTACACGTACCAGTTTTCAGGGTGCTGTACCATGTACCAGGATACTTTCGTCCTGGTACGCGAAAGTACCAGGATTTCATTATTTTGCATTCAATTGTATTAAAATGCATAATTAAACCGAATTTTCAGCAGAACCTTTCAACACAAAAAGGTTTTCTTGTACGACACAACGTCTACTGAATTCTGAGCATATAGTTGCATTATCCAAGCTTTGCCAAGGGTTGGACGTTGACGTTGGCAAAACTTACTTGCGTTCTCTTTAGCTAACATCTGTGGTAGACGTGAATTAGAGGTATTCTTTAAATATTTTAAATACATTTTTTTCTCTTAAAATACTTCATACATGTTTTAATACTTCATATTTTTCGTGCCTGTAAGCATTTACGAATTTTTTTACCATGTACCAGGTTTCCGTTTAAAGTACCAGCTTTTTTGGGGTGTCAGTATCAGGATTTTGGAGTTACCATCTAACACCCCTGCATGTGATGCAAGAATATATTTTCCTCCAAGTCTTCAGTTGAGACCTAGTGGAAAATGTATATGCGACAAAAGATAAAGGATGGTTACACAGTCCGTAACAACTTTCGTGTAGAAAGTAATATAAGTATACATATAGAATGCTTCAGAAAAGATGCCAAATGACAATATTTGCCATTTATTTTCTAATAACCAACTGAGAGAGTTGCAAGCAGTTAAGGGAGTGGCGTGGTACCTAAATCTATTTTATATATTAAAAACACTGTCCTCTGACAAAAAGCTTCTTAAAAAAACGTAACTGTTGAACCCGTGTAGCATATTTTGGTCAGCACCGAGGCGGGCGCTTTGCCACCTAGCCGCCACGTAGGTACTCCCCGAAAAAACGTTCGACCACGCCTGTCGACAAGGACCGAATAGAACTATGGACGGCTCAAGTGAATGTAATTCTCAAAATATTAACTCTGTTGGCGATGTAAATAAACCGGCAGAAACAATTGTGCTGACAAATTGTGAACGAGTTCTTCATAGTGTTACTCAAGAGGACGATTCTTATCATCTATCGGGTAAAACCGAAGCAGCAAAACAACATGTTGTAAATAATTTTCCACTAAGAGTATTCGGCAAGCGGAAAATATATTTTTCTAAAACCTGGTATGATCTTCTCTCGTGATTAGAATACAGTGTGCGTTTCTGCTTTTTGTTTTCTATGCAAACACTTAGCTTTGGCAGGCTATGTGGACAGTGTTTTTGTTCGCAGTGGGTTCTCCAACTGGAAACATGCATTTAAATACTTAGAGATCACGAAATGGCAGAAAATCGATTGCAGAGTCAGGTGAGTAAAATTTTGAGGTAACTGTGAAACTAAGGAGAACTTGAGTAAAATCTGAGAATTTTTCCTTTGCATTGCAAAGTCATATCTTAGTTGAGGCGAAGTGTTACCGCAATATTCAGGAGAAAAATAATTTCTCTTCATGCATCGACTTACGAATGTAGCTAAAATGTATATTAATTTACATTTATTATGCACAAATCTTACATGACGGCGATTTGATAATTCCTGTTTAGTGTTTCGCGTTCTGTAAAGCTAAAAAATTTTAAAGTAAAAATTATGAAAAAATTAGTCCATTTTATTTATAAAATGGTACCGTAACCATTTCTCAGAAAACAAAAGTCACATTAAAAATACTGTATCGCTTTCATGTAAAACTATACAGCGAATATAATTTATGTTGCAGATGGCAGCGCAGTCTTTCATTTACACAGTGGTTTTCTTCCTCTTATAAAAGATTACCAACAAATTAAAAATAAGAATAGTGTTCTTTCGCATGAAGCATTCTTATCTCCATTTACAGCCGCCATGATTGATTTGCAACTTAAGAAAATCTTAAGGAAGGTATGACGACACCTTAAGAAATTCTTAGTTTTTCCTTATACTTCACTCACTTTTCGTCTCTGTAATGAACACTCCTCACAGTTCTCTCAGAGAAGACTTATATCTCACTGAATATGACTGTGCAGTCGGCCCAGAATATCACCTTAAAGCAGCAAAACGGTCGTTGAATGTCCGCACCACTCAGGTTTTCTCCACAGTCGTTCAACAGCTGGAAATACAAACTAAGATCACATAAACTGACACAGATTATATTTGGTCAGGTTGGTTGACGTTCTTTTACTGTCAGTTCGCCAGGGTATATCTCAAAGAGGTCGCTGCGAAAATGCAGATACTCAAAATTGAGGAAATATTTTAGAAATTGTTGAATTTATTTAAATATTTATCACTGACTATCAATCGAACTTTCAGACTTCATTGTTCAAATTTATGCCACGAATTGCAACTTACAGGTCAGCTTCGTCTCAGAATGAAATGTAAGTATCCTGTGCAACAGTTGTAAGAAATAATATGCTTACTGATGTGAAGAGTTCACTTAACTGCTCTCTGCTCTGTTATTGCACATGAAACCAGAAATGTAAGCAAGACTAAACCATTCAGTATTTGTGTATGTTATATTCTACATGATAAAGTACAGGACATGTTTTTAACATTTTGTAATGTCAGAGATCTTACTGCTTTCGGATTGCATAATACGATGATTCAAAAGATGAAAGAATATGCCATCTACAATCTGGCTTGTGTGGCTCAATGTATTGATGGTGCAATTGTAACGAGTGGCTATTATAATGGAGGGAAAAAAATTCTTGCGAATGAGCGTTATAATTGCTACGCACTCAGACTTAATTTGGATGGAGTTATGCAGAACAGAACCAATCCACAAAGTAATATACGTTGAGATAAACATTCCAAACAGAAGAAGGTACGAAGTATATCCTAGGAAAATAACAAGTATTAAATAATAATATTTGAATAAAAAGAAGAGGCCAGAAGAAGTTGTTTCTGCAAGGTTTATATGCACATGGTAGACTTTGACCTTGAATATCTCAGCTCCAGTAATTTGTGGATTGGTTTCCTTCTGCATAACTCCATCCATTTAGTAGTGGTTGATACTCGCAGGTCGATTCCTGAAGACAGATATTTTTTATCTGCTGAATATCTTATATATTAACTTTTTAGATCGACAACAGCTCACAATAAATGTATTGAAGTGCGGAAAGACCTAAATTTAAAAAAGACTGAACCAGCAGCTTCAGGTTCTGTCAGATGGCCCTCTCAGTTAAGATCACAGAAAGCAGTGAAAAATACCTGCCCTGCTTTGTTGAAATACCTTGGAAATACTGATGACGGTGCTGACCCATTAATTGCTAAGGGTCTCTGTATTTGTCTCAAAAACAATCTACAATATTCGAATTTTTTATTTTTATCGAAATTTTAGGAAATACTGACATAATTATCAAGCGTTTTCAGTCTCCTGGTTATGATCTTGGTGAAGCGCTCCTTTTCTTTTCATCTGTGAGTGACACATTGCAATAGCTTCGAAACGAAGAACACTTCAAATCAGTGTACGACAGTGCTGGAGAATTTGGAGAAGGGCTGGGAATTGCTTGTTAGGCTGCTGCTGAGATCAGTCGTGCCCAACGAAATTTGAAATCATCCACTACCAAGGATTATTTCTTTATTTTTGAAACGGTTGGACATGGGACCGACAGACCTCGAGTTGAATGTGCCTCTTAGTCCTCAGATTTCAAAGCAATCAAAACACAATGTTTTATCATATAACAGTCTTAATGAACTCTGAGGTAAGAAGGCGATTTACTGATCAATCAAATAAAAACATTCTGAAAGCCCTGGAAGTAGTGTCTCCTAAACTAATCTTCAGTAATCCCACAAAGTTTTGGTCTGTTGATCATCTACAATGTTTTGTACACACTACAAACTTGAATTTTCTGAAGCTGAAACAGTTGTTGCTAAAAACTACCCGAGTAGTGTAAAGCCACCTAAAAGTGACATTTCTTTACTTGATATGTACACTCTTGACTTCAAGTATGTACCCCAAACTAAAAAAAAAATTCTCCAGATCGTATTTACCATTCCTATTTCATAAGCATCAAGTGAAAGGTCCTTCAGTATGCTAAAAATACTTCAAACACCTCAAGAATACCATGGTACTGGAGCGGCTCGTATCTCAAGCCCTGCTGGCAATAGAAAAAGAAGACAGCAAGGAAGCATGTCAGGACTGCATTATCGATGAATTCGCATTCAGATCCAACAGAAGAGTGGAACTCACTTATCCTAGATTCCAGCATCTTCACCGAGTGAGTATATTTCTGTGCATTTGAATATGTAAACAGTGCAATGTGCCTGATATTTGTGCCAAGGGAGCACCACCTCGCTCGATCATTGTGTTGTGTTTTCTTTGAGATATTTAACAACACTGGAAAATTTTGTAAGAAATATTTTTTTTTAATTTCAGGTCATGAATAAACAAAGACGTGTAAAATCCACGTTATTTTTGACAGCAGACCGAGTTATGAGCAATCGTAACGCTGTTAGTTTGTTTTTATTGGCCAGCAGTTTGTATCAAAGGTCATTAAAACTATTGTGTAACTTGTTCACACTCACCAATTTTCTCAGAACAAAATATTATAAAAAATAAAAAATCATAAATATCACCATTTTGCATTTTGAAATCCAAAATTTTCCGCGGGAGGGCCCCCGAACCGCCCGCTTTAATGGTGGGGTGGGGGAATGAATGAATGACAAAATTGTAAGCCCCCCTCAAAACTGAAATTCTGCTTACGCCACTGTTTTCTGGCAAAGAGCGAATTTTTTTTCAACATGTCAGCATTCACTGCAGTTTACTATACGAAAAAAATTGGACTTCATAAGTAAATATTTAATTAGTTTTGTACAAAAATTGTTAACCAAACAGAAGTACAAACATCCGCCAAGATGCAGAGAAGACGGAGATAAAACTGTTTGTTCTGGCTGTAATTCAAATATTGTTATAGCTGTTCACAAAATATTAATTTTCACTTTCTGGTCAAATGTTCGTGATGTTATTCTTACTCACCGTTTCTTGCGTTCTACAAAGAATATTTATCTAGTCCAATTTTAAATTAAGAAGTATTTTACTTATTTCTTGACATCTGTATGTTACGAATCGTAACACATTTTATGGACACGTTTTCCTCTAGAAGCCTTGTAATTAGTGTCTTCTAGTGTATTTACTGAAAGTTTCCCCTGTAGATTCCATTAGCTTATCAACTATAATAAAATTGTATCGTGCAATCCCTGTTATTTAATTGCGATGTTTCAATTAGTATTCGACACTAGCTCCAAACAACATCCGGAATTAATGTTAGTTTTACGCTATGAGCACCTTTACGTAGGCAAACATGGTTATTTTATAGAAGTGGAAATAACTAAAATAGCAAAGAAAATTAAACCCGGGAAATACAAATAAAATATTTAGCTTCTGTGAAAATAATCAATTAGTTTCTACTGTAAAGGCACTGTTTTAAGTATGAAAGAATATTAATTTTGTGGTCGAAAATACATGTTACTAGCCTGGAATTGTAAGTTAGTGATTCTTCATACAGGTTGTAATAAAAAAAACCTTTTCACCAAAGTTTTTGTCATGCATACAAACCTCATTTTGATAAGAAGGATTTTACAGTTAAAATACCAGATGATTGTGTTTTGTGTTAACTTACTTCACATGCGTAGAACAATGCCATGGCACATTACGGTTTGTACATTGACATCGTCCTTGCCATCTATGCTTTCCGTTTTGGTGTTATTTTGATTTCAGTACTATGTGCACAGTATTAAATTATTGCGTTTATTAAGTTATTTAATATTTAATTTAGCTTCATTTACTGAAATACGAGATTTAAATTCTGAATACAAATTGCAGTTGCAGAAAACAAGAGAACATTATTTTTGTGAAATACTAAATTAGGTTTTTAATTCTTAATTATATGAGTGTACTGAACTAATGTCATATTTTCCGAGAACTTATCTTCATATTTGCTCTATAAAACATCCTACACACAGAAACATTTCGCTAATGAATTGTATTCTGAGTTATATAAATAATGTTTAGAATCTCTGTACAGCTGTATAATTGGTGTTTTATATTCTGTGGACGCGTTTTGAGCCTAACGAAGTCACATAAAGATTATATAGGTCGTTTAATGTAACAGGAAATAAGTACATGTATGTTATCTATTGTTTCCAGTTACTATGCCATCTAATTATCAGTACATTAATGGGTATTTTTTATTCAATAGAAATTCCAATACATTAACTACATATGCAATTTTTTATGTTACAATTTCAGATTTTCAGCAAACAAATTACAACAGTGATTATTTCGGTTGTGAAAATAAAAATATCAATACACTATCAGAGTTTAAAGTGATGATTTAATTAGTATGCCCTACACATAACATATTCTTGAAAACCGTGTAAAAATATTAAAACCAATACGTTATATATAACTTATTATTCTATATTAAGATCTTTTTTTTAAATGCTCATTGATTGCTTGCTATAACTAAATGAGTATAAAACAATTTCAAATAAAATAAATTCTTAAGTATATAGTTGTTGCGTTTAAAGCATCATATTCCTCTCACTACGTGAGAAATAAAAAAAGTTCACTCAGTTTCGAAATAACGAATAAATAACGTTGGCTTGAACATGATGTTTTCTGAATATTTTGCTTGGATTTAAACATCACCGCAAATTACAAGATACTGGTTAGAAGATGTGCTACATTAATCAAGTGTCATGTGACCTTGAGGAAAGTTGTACATGGACAGACATGAGCAAGGAAGAGAATCTATCGTTCTGAGAAGCTGGACGATCCCTTGAGCCAAACTAGTGTGAAATATACTTTTTGTAGAAGTATTATTTCGTAAAGAAACATTATTTCTCTTCAGAATCAATTCTAATGGACGGTTATAACCTTCATTTGCAGATAAAGGGACCTTATATTAAAACTCATTCAAACAGATTACAATGTTAATCATATATTGAATTATAGAGTGCAATTCAGCGTATGTTATCATAAAATATTATAACTCAGAATCTCCAAAGCGTTTGAAGATTTTGGATTCCTATAATTGTATAGTGCTGGTAAAGCTTCGATTGATGGTTTTTTTACTTTATTTATGTTTCACTATCACAGTCTGTGTAAATAATAAAATTCCAGGTGTAAGTATATTTTAGATGTGAGATATTTTAACAGTTTGCTGCAATGGGGTCCAGCTGTCTATGCCTGACAGCTCTCAGTTACAGCGGACACACAATAACGTATTAAATACTTTACATTTGATGATTCTTGGTGACTACGGTCGTTTAGTCTTCTAGCAGAGATACGGGGTTAAAATATTTAAAAAATAACATAATTAGTGGTGAAGAAAATTTTTCTATTTTTACAATTACTAGATTGCATTAATATTTCATATCTGTAGAGTCCATGTATCAGGATTATATTAGCATACTTGGTGACTACGAACAATGAAGAGATCTTGTGAGATGAAAGTATATCTTTACATTAAGAAGGTATATTTTTGTGAGATGTGTGAATTTTACTGCACAGTTTTGAAAGTTTGACCATCTCTATTAAATGCGTAGTCCAACTAGTGAAGTAAACGAACTGAAAATATAAACAGCTTTGATGGATAACACATTTGTAAGTATATTGACACAGTCTTCTCTTAAGACATAAGTTTTGAAATATGACCGAGTCAAAACATGGGGACAGTAACTATTTTCTAACTTTGACGTTAACACGACACCCATAAATTACTTTAAACACTACACGAATAATGCAAACCACTTTTAAATTGATTTTTCTCGTCTGTATTTGTCATATTCAATTCATGACAAATTTGTATACATCTACTAATTAAATTATACTTTCTTTTTAAAGCATTTAGCTAAAGACTCCATTTTCTTTTTTAAAATCACAATTGTTGATAATAATGTTGTGTGAACTGTTACAATTTAAGGAAATACATTTACATCAATAATACGCTATGCGCTCTTTGATTATGACGTCTGCAGTGGTGTGAAAGAAATCTTCCATGATAGCTTGAAGACAATGTGGTTTACAAGTCCATGTAAACAGCCAGAATGTTTAAAAGTTTGTGCATAATCAAGTGGGGTAACAGGTATCGAGGAATACATGTAATACATAATCAAGTGGGGTAACAGGTATCGAGGAATACATGTTATACATAATTTAATGTGTTATTTGTGTGAGACGTTGTAAAACTAGAAAGAAATATCACTAGAACATAACAAAAACGGCAATCTGCATAATTTATAAGGACTTAAAATTTGTAATCAAATTCAGTGGTTTACCTTGAACCTATGTTTACGGTTAGAACTATAACATTTTGCAGAAACTCAATTACAGTTACATGAAATTTAGATGTTTACAATGTTAAGAAGTTTGAGTGTTATTGTATTCTTTCAAGTGATTCTTAAATTTTTTTTCTGAGTGCCATTTTTCTGACCTTATTTGTTATATCTGGACAGAGAGTTACATGTATTTAAAATGATATAATGGAAAGAACAGTTCTTGACGTTGAAGAAAGTAATCTTTAAAAGGGCGCAACGTTGAATAATGCTAAGATTATACAAAACAAGCTTCTCACATTTAATTTAATTTTTAAATTATGACTTAATTACAACACAGAAATTATTTTTTTAAGAAATCTGTATTTTATTCCTTATACCTTCTTCTAGTTCATATTTATCATATCAAATAGATTGAAAACAATATTTTAAACGTACAAATATTGAGTTTATAAGCAAGTAAGATGTAAATATTTATTTCTTGTCAGTAATGAGTTTGGTAGGAATGGTACTAGTGACACAGACAGATAAGAAGACGGGAAGAAATGGGCCCTGAATGGTAGTATTCGAAATGAAAAAGTACAGCAATGTCTCCCGTACACAATTACGAAAGCATACATGAGATTATATGTGACTCTTAAAAGACATGTGCTTTTGCCACTAAAATATACTCACCCAAAACTTACTTAAATCGTGTAAGTCAATAAAAATTCAATACAACACTTACCCTCACGCTGATACACTGCTAAAATGTTACCATTACTTGCTAACCAAATTAAAGCACACTGAAATGTGAAGGAGACATTAATATGTTCTGAATATGTATAGCACAATTGTACGTGCTAGGCTTTGAATGTATAGAACAATAATAAACCATAAGTAGAATTCTAAGGAAATGAACACAGCAAATAGAAAGTTTTAACACAGAATTTACCAAGGATTGATATATTGTTGATATTTGTATTGTTGCTCTGTGCTGTCTTAAGGCTCCGCTACAATTGATTTAGCACAGAAAACAGCTCACGCACAGACACACAACACTCGCACAGCACAGAGCTGCAAACTACAGTTGAAACAGCACAAGCACAGAAACCGCGGACGCTGTTGTTAAAACGATAACAAGCAACAATGGTAAATAATACACATGTGTGTTGGTATCACTGATTCTGAATGTTTTTATTGTTACTGCCTTTCGTAAATAACTGTTTTGTTTATTTTATAATACAAAATCAAGTGAACTTATTTTTTAAACAATTGCAGTAACG
>PNEQ01043907.1:10942-29916 GCA_003012365.1 Medauroidea extradentata
TTTACTAACTTCGGCGCGAATTTTTACAAAGGTTAGTCAAATTAGTTTCCATGTTCACCCGTGTTTATTTTCTTTTGAACCCGGTGGTATCCATGTTCTGATTGGCTGCGCACGGCGCACAGCGCACACGCACAGAATTTTTAGGATTTAGCTCAACTTTCTGTGCGCCGATCCTGTGCTATTTTGCCGTGCGTGTGCTGTTTGTGATTGTATCGTGTGCCACCCAAAATGCTGGATTTAACTTTCTGTGCGTGTGCTGTTTTCTGTGCTAAATCAATTGTAGCAGAGCCTTTAATCTGAATGTCAGAAAAGCCAGAAGATAACAGCTGCAATAATTTGGTTTGTTATAAAAGTAATGCGACCAGGATGTTTGGACATGTTCTTAAGATATCTACACAGGCAGGCTTGTACAATAGTAGCTCACACAGTCGGTCGAAAACTAACGCATCATATTATGTAGTTAACCAGAAATTATCTTCTGTTATATAGTTTCATAAACCCTCTGAGAAGTGTTAACATACGTTGAAATGCTCCTGTAAACACATTTACATATAAGTGTGCTGTGGTACAATGATATAATGATTAATATTAATTATTAAAAAAAAAATATTTATCACCGGCAAATATAAAGTATATTTACTCAGAATTGGTGTAAGTACAAAGTTCCTTTTTAAATTAAGTAACAAAGGTAAGAGTAGTCCAGCCATCAAATGTTCGCCTTGACGTAAGTCAACACTTCATGGCAAGACATTATTAACTCTCCACGCAGCGCTTGGACAAGCATACAGTGTTACTGGCGAGCATTACAGAGAGACGACAGTGTAATGTATACAGAGGATAGCACTGCTGCAGTATATCAGGGGATCTAGCCACGACCACCACCTTGCCTGAAGTATGGAGGTCTGCGGTGTCCAGGCAGTCTACGTGCCTCTGCAGTCTCCAGTATCTCCAGCTGTCCAGACGCCGGCAGACTCCAGCTCACACACACCATCATTGACAGCACCATTAACACCAGTACCTGTGACACATATACACCAATATTACAAAGACCATTAACACCAGTACCTGTGAAACATATACACAAACATTGCTAGCACTATGGCCACCAGTACCTGTGAAACATATACACAAACATTGCTAGCACTATGGCCACCAGTACATGTGACACATATATACCAACATTGCCAGCAGTATTGACACCAGTTTAGGTCGTTTGGAATAAAGTGAGCACCAAAGATTTAACCTTTGAAGAAATCACTAGCCTTGCTGCATATTAGTCAACATTAACAATAGTTACATTATTATTTGTATGGTTGGTAATGCATAATTGCATGTAGTTCTGTGTATTTCTTATTTGAATACAGCAGTAGTGAAAGAACATAAAATTTATTTGACCTCTCTGTATATCATATGATTTAATATATTTGTTAAGGTCTTATTGACATACCTACTGACTGTGTAATTTTACTTGATTAGCGCCATCACAAAGTGACGCAACAGCCCGCTGAATTCAAAACAGCCATTGACACATGCACCTAACGCTCACGTCACAGACGTAGTTCAAAATTCCACCGACAGGTGGCATCAGAGTTAGGTTTTCGCCGCTTCGGCTTCGCTCGCTTGAAAGCGAATTGAGTCATGAGTGTGTTTGTCCGTTGTGTAATGAATATGGGTTTCTGATGAACACATTCATAAACAGTTACGTATAATACTTTTGAATATCATTGATAATCTGTTATTGTTATACGTTCGTCAGCCTGAGTTTGTGGAAATAGAAAATAACATTTCCTTTTCTGTTCCACACTCTAAGAAAAATTGCGTTGTCGTCGTTTATGGCAGTATGCTGAACGGAACTTGAATTCTTGAATTGCGTTTGTCGTGTGTGTTAATATTGGCGATTTTGAATTACAAATTATTATACTACGCATGTATTTACGAGATAAGTATCGGCAACAGTGTGTGTCGTAACCAGTAAGAGTCTATGAAGAGAAAACAGCGTTATATAACGTTAATTCGATTACTATTGAGTATAACATGCATACAGCGCCCGTTCATTCAATGAGTAGATATTGCAGAAAATAATTATCGCAGCAGTTCAAGGTAAATGTAAACATTCTACGAGCATATGTTAGTAAAATACGTGGCAATGATTATGTTTACATGCAACGGAAAGATATAAACTGGCGGAAAATAGAAAAAAAATCAGGGCTTTTTGGAGTGCTCACATTATCCCGAATCACCTATACCTGTGACACATAAGTATATTGAATCATTGCCAGCACTGTAGCCACCAGTACCTGTTACACGTATACACCAAAATTGCCGTCACTATGGCCACCAGTATCTTTGACACATATACACTAACATTGCAAGAACTATGGCCACTAGTACCTGTGACTCATATACACTAACATAAGGCTCGGAAGGAACGAGTTCCAATGAACGCGTTCCTTTGATTTCGTTCATTTATTTCGCGAACGCATAAATAACGAGTTATTTTCTTGACATGTGAACGAAGTTCCGAAATTCGTTCCTTTATTTTAAGAACTTGAACGATATTTTTGCGTTCCTATATTCGTTCACTTAAGCAAACTAACTTTAATATTATTTTATTTGCTATGTTTGTCATTATTCAAACAACCAAATTATGATTTTGTACAATAAACGAAAAATAATATTCAGCAATTAGGTTGCCGACAATTCCTTGATGTTGACTGTGTTGTGCAATGTCTCTTGCTTGCTCCTGTATGTCTTGTTGTCCATGAAGTTAACAGCAAAGAGATTGTTTTGTTTATGCTGATTTGGTCTTCGAATTTGAAAAATATTGTACGTACGTTGCGGAGAACTTGTGTGAACTCCTGTTATCGCTATGAAGATAATTTATTCTCCAAGCTAACCTGCCGAGGAAAAGGCGGATGGATAATAAATGCGAGCCCGAGGCGAGTTTCAAGATGGCTATGGCAGTTGCGAAAATTATGTGACTCGTTTAAGCTAATACAAATTTTATTCTTAGCGCAAAACCATATTAATGCGAGGTATTATGGCATGAAAATATAACTACGAGTGAATGAATTAGGTTGAAGAGAAAGAAAACAAACTGTTTAGGCGATTCTGTTCTTCGGAAAACGTGTCTCAAATCAAGCAAATTCGTGATCGAAACTGATTATTATAAATGAGTGCTTTGTATGTCCACTGTTTGTTCCAAATTTGTTTAGTATCATCTAAAATTAAAATTATATTGATTGCTACCGTAACAATAGCCACTTTTGACTTTTGCAATATAAATGACTTGCGCCTTAAGTATATTTTGATACATTTTCGTAACCTCAAATTGTGTAGCCTTCACGATTATGTACAAGAACATAGGAAGTGTGGAGTTCGATTTGTATAAAATACAGAGGAAAATTGTCACAAAATTATTGTTACAAACATGTTTTAGTTGTGTTCTGAAGTGTGAGGAAAACTAATGTTAATTAAATTCGGGATTTTATAATTCAGTGTGGTGGATACCTTTTTAATTTTGGTTGATTGACGATGTTCGTGAATAATTACGTGCTATGTTCACTGGAAGCAGCATTTTTAATGTAAGTGAAATAGCGTTGTTTCACAGTTCTGTTTCTACATATTTATGCCTCAAATGGAAAACATATGGACTAAAGTTTTATATATGCACTGGTTTCAATTTGAGTAACTTAGTTTATTTTTAATTCCACAGAAGTTTCGTCACTCGTGTGACTTTGTATTTATGAGTGCATTTCCTGAAATAGGCACACAAATGGCTTTCGTCGTGATCGTGATACCTACATCATTTTTAAGCAATTCAGTGCTAACATGTTTCATGCCGTTACTACAAGGATTCTGCAATAAATTTCACTGGCTTTACAAGTATTCAACGAGTTGGTTTGATTTGCGTAGCTAGCAAACATGTGAAGAGTTTTGAAACAAGTCTCATGAAAGACAATAAACTAAAAGTTAAGCCCTCCAATCTTCTGAAATAGCGAGAATCCCAAAGTAATATCCCTTAAATAATCACACGATGAACTCAAACTCTTAATATTTATAATTTCCTCATATATGTTGACGGTAATATTAATTGTAAGTTTAGTGTACATGGTACTTGTCTTGTAACTTAAGTGAAATTCCCAGTATATTGTAATACAGACTAAACATGTTATAAAATGTGATATTATTTCACTTTTCACTTGTAAAGGTTTTAATTTTAAGTACGTATTTTGTTAATAATACGGAAAAATATAAACATAGCACACTTGTCAACATGCACATAAAAGCAACACAAAAACTCTTAACAACTTGGTAGCTAACAAAGGAATAAAAACGGATGATACAACACAACTGGGCTTTTAACAAGATAATAAGCTAACACAGTGTTAACTAACAGCCTGTTAGTTTAAAGTTGACATAAATGGTCCTCGGTTTTTTTTCTCAGACTGTCTCAACTCATTTTCCAATTCGTGTTTCGCATTAGCGACATGACTTAGTAGCCTGCAAGGTTTTGTTGAAATTTAAAATATTCAGAGTTACAGAGATAGAATAAAAAAAGTAATACGATTTTATTTCAGGAGGAGATTATGTACAAAAATTTTCAGTTTGGGATTGTCAACGGGTGTTTAACCACTGTTGCGAAAAGAGCGTTAGGTTGACTAAACTCATTAAGGTATTTTCCATTACAGTGTTTCGTTACTAGTATAAGCTGATCCATACCATACATATCTTTCGAATTGTGCAATAGTTATGTAGTGATTTTAGTGTGAAATGCCAATTAATGAATTAATAAAAAAGGTTTTACTATCCTGGTAAAAATAAGATGAATTTAAAAATTAATAACCATGTAAAAACATCTGAAGTGTTTTGCTGGTGAATCAAATACAGCATAATATTTATTTTATGTAGAAAACTAGTCTAACGTTGGTCCTAAATTATGTCATATTCTGTGCGACAAAATAAATGAAGTTGCAAAACATAAAAGGAACTTCTTAGGAACTTGCAAGTTCCTTTCGATGAACTTGAACTGGAGCTAGTTCCTATTTTTCATAAAGGGACATGAACTGGAACTAGTTACTTTTAAAAAGGAACTTTCCAAGCCGTGCACTAACATTGCCATAATTATGGCCACCATAACCTGTAACACATATAAACCAACATTGCTAGCACTATGGCATCCAAGTACATGTGACACATAAACACCAACATTGCAAGCACCATTATCACCAGTACATGTGACACATATACCAACATTGCTAGCACTATGATCACCAGTGCCTGTGAAACATATATAACAACATTGCTAGCACTATGGCCACCAGTACATGTGACACATATATACCAACATTGCCAGCAGCATTGACACCAGTTTAGGTCGTTTGGAATAAAGTGAGCACCAAAGATTTAACCTTTGAAGAAATCACTAGCCTTGCTGCATATTAGTCAACATTAACAATAGTTACATTATTATTTGTATGGTTGGTAATGCATAATTGCATGTAGTTCTGTGTATTTCTTATTTGAATACAGCATTAGTGAAAGAACATAAAATTTAATCGACCTCTCTGTATATCATATGCTTTAATATATTTGTTATGCTCTAATTGACATACCTACTGACTGTGTAATTTTACTTGATTAGCGCCATCACAAAGTGATGCAACAGCCCGCTGAATTCAAAACAGCCGTTGACACATGCACCTAACGCTCACGTCACAGACGTAGTTTAAAATTCCACCGACAGGTGGCATCAGAGTTAGGTTTTCGCCGCTTCGGCTTCGCTCGTTTGAAAGCGAATTGAGTCATGAGTGCGTTTGTCCGTTGTGTAATGAATATGGGTTTCTGATGAACACATTCATAAACAGTTACTTATAATACTTTTGAATATCATTGATAATCTGTTAGGCTATGTTATACGATTGCCAGCCTGAGCATGTGAAAATAAAAACTAACATTTATTCTGTTCCGCACATTAAGAAAAATTGCGTCGTCGTCGTTCATGGCAGTATGCTGAACGGAATTTGAATTCTTGAATTGCGTTTGTCGTGTGTGTTTATAGGGGCGGTTTTAAATTACATATTATTATACTACCCATGTATTTACGAGATAAGTATCGGCAACAGTGTGTGTCGTAACTAGTAAGAGTCGATGAAGATAAAACAGTGCTATATAACGTTAATTCGAAGGTATTTATAACTAAGATTACTATTGAGTATAGCATACATACAGCGCCCGTTCATTTAATGAGTAGTTATTACAGATAACATTTATCGCAGCAGTTTAATGTAAATGTAAACATTGTACGAGCACATGTTAATAAAAACACATGGCAATGTTTATGTTTACATGCAGTGGAAAGACATAAAGTGGTGTAAATAGAAAAAAATCAGGGCTTTTTGGAGTGCTCACTTTATCCCGAATCACCTATACCGGTGACATATATATACCATCATTGCCGGCACAATGCCCACCACGACCTGTAACAAATGTATACCAACATTGCAAGCACTATTAACATCAGTACCTGTGACACATATGCACCATCATTTGTCGGCACAATGGCCACCAGCACTCTTTTTAAGTGCATTTTTTTTCAAAGCAATACTTTACAACCCATATGTGTAGAAGTCGGAATGTAAGTGTCTGGCTATGTACGTGTATGTCATCAGAGAACTTGACTAAATTGCAGTGATATCTGCTGGACAAAGCGCTACTGTAGAGAGTTCGTGTTGTCCGAGTGTTGTGGTTGGCAGAGACACAGCTTCGCTCACCTACCCTCTCATTGTACGCTTATACCACATCGTTTCCGCAAATATTACATTTCACTGCACGCTGCCTCGCTACATAGTCGATAAACATTAAAATGGGATATATAATAAAGAATAAAGGTAGTGATGATAGAAAATGGTACTTCAGAGACAATACTTTCAGTTGGAATACATATTCTTACATTGCAGCTATAAAGCCGTCTATGTTCTAAGATTATTGCGCAGTTTTTTTTTTTTTCGCGTTCTTTCAGTTATGTTTACTCCGTATGCAAAATTTGTTATTGCTTTCTTTGGTTTTTAAGTTATAAAGTAACTTAGATGCTGCTAAATTTTTGGAGTTCTACAATTTGACGTAACTATGAAATTCTTAAAATTGTTTTACATTGCAGGAAATTATATCCGAAAGCTGTTCCTCAAATTAAAAAAGAATTTAGAATTAGATATAATGTACTGTAACACATTATTTTTTTAGGATTTGTATGTTCATTGCGACATAATTAAAAAAAGTCACGTGAAAAAGCATATTTTCATCACTAGCAAGGCTTGTTTGAAAATGTATGTTTTGAGCATGACTTGCCTAGACTAATAGATTAATTTAATTTTTGTCATTTGACATTTTGTACATGTCTCTATGTTGCTGTGTAATTTTTTACCTGAAACCTAATTACTATAAACTATATTTATCGTACGTGTTAGTATTTAGCGAGAACATCTGACAATCGCAACAATTGATCCAGCCGTGTACTACCTTATAAGGTTCCATTCTTTTGGTACAATGGCTCGTCTTAAACTGGTGTTTTATTTTGACAATTTGTAATCAAATATGAGTGAACCATCAATACTTTACAGTAGAATTTTAATAACGAACTATTTTGTGTGTAGTTATTTCACAATTGAACAGGGTACTTAAATTCGAGAGGAATGAAAATGCAAGATTGTTACAACAAATCTACACTGAATATTTTGTTATAAAAGTTTGTTTGTACTTTGGTACAATTCCTGGGTAATTATATTGGCAGGTTTTAACAAAATACTGGGAAAATATTGCGAAATATTCTAAGTAAGAAGAAAAGGAATACAATAACTCTAAAATATTAAGAGATGTTGTATTAATGTGCAGTTGCTAAGATAAACTCACCAACAGTCGACTCATAATGGCAGGTGTGTTGTGTTTCCTTGTGTTAGGTAACGTATTGTCAGAAGACCGCACCAAACACTGATCTCAATCGCCTCCAGTAAACATTTATATGGCAAGACGTGCTCAGACCTGTTTCCCAAGCAGGTCCAGGTTGTGTATTTACGACAGTTTTGCCTTCAGCGTGCACCAGTTCTGCAGCATTTTCCTTCTTCTTAACCTTGATCACTATGGTATCACGCTTATGTAATTGTAATGTTTTGCAGCCTCTTTGTTCAGGATCACTTTTACCGTCTTACCTGATAAAACAAGTTTTAAAGAGTACAGCATTAATAGTTCCTGATCGATATTTGTATACTTTGCTGTTTAATATCTGTAGCTTTTTACAAGATAAACCCGCAACGATAGTTACATTTCTTCTCGGCGCAGTAAAATGTATTTGAATATAATTTGGCATTTACAAATTTAAACTATAGAAGGTTTTACAAAATTTCGTGAGTTAAATCATGTTTCTCATGTTTGGTAGAGACAAGCGTAAGACGCAGCAATTAAGGGGTTTCTAGCGAAAACCACACAGATCCATAAAGTAAGATTTAGGCAAATATCAAAAAACATCCCACCACTCTGTTAAATTTGTGTGATGCCAGTTATGTATTTTCGTATTATATACTAATATTTGTAAAAATTGTTGTAACTACTCAAATTGTGTATAATTTCCAAGGTCAAGGAAGAAATAAATACAACTGTAGGACATACTGGGGTTTTGCAGATAATTACAGACATATGTGGTTTATGAAGAAACTTAAGAGCAATGTCGGAAAAATGTATAAATTAGAAAATAATATATTGTTAAAGATTACATTGACATGTGTTGATATATTTTGAGAAAATAAATGAGTATAAATATTCAACATCACTGTTATATACTGTAGAAAACATTGTATATTTTGATTATATGTTGGTCAATAAGCAACTAGTTGGACAACCATCACTTGGTCATGAGTTGGGAACATTAACCTTCACATCCACTACTGTTGTCATCACTGTCAATAGTGTCGTCATCGCACGGTATGAGATTTAGTTCCCGGCCTTGCATAAGTTTATCATTGAATACTCTATGATCAACATTTTACAGGTACTCCCTGCGGCTCTTGGCATCTTCTACTTTTGCAGGATTGATGGGAACAGATGACAGAGTTTCCAGGTTAATACACTATAAAGCGTAACAACCACACTTTCTCGCCAAGGTCATGTATTAGTTTCCCGAAACTGCACGTGCTTATTATCTTCGCGAGTACGAATCATTTGTACGCACATGATTATCAGTGCAGGCTTAGGGTATTTCATAAAGAAGTAGCAGTCCGGATGTAAAACACGTCACTGGCTTCTATCTTTCTCAAACTTAAAGGGGATCGTTTTTTCTTGCATCCGTTATTATTTTATCTCAGCCTTCAGGAGTTCCCCCATGTGGAGTTGTAGGATTTGTCAATACAATAAGACTGAAGTCTTGGTCGTTCAGCATATAACTATGTCCTCTCATAGGAAACAAGTAGGTGACAGTATTATACATTTTGGAGCCATGGACCAGATAGTACAATAACTTTCAAATATTTAAAATATTTGAACAAACCCCCAACTCACGGGATACTAAATTTCAAATCGATCAGACCAGTACAATTGCTCACATTCACTTAAAAATATCTAGGATTTATCTTTTACAATGAAAATGAAAACAATGAGTATGCAGCTGCATTCAGTGCATCGTTTCTAAGAAACACTTCCTGCAATAAACTGTTAAAAACTATAAAAGAGCTCACTATCTTTAAACGGCTGAACAGATTTCTTTAAATCATAGCTGAGAACCATCTCGATCACGTCAGATTTCAAACAAATAAAAATCGCATCAAAATAGGTTTATTCGTTTAGGAGCTACGATGCCATAGACAGACACACAGCTACGTCAAACTTATAACACCCCTTTTTTGCCTCGGGGGTTAAAAAATACACGATTACATAATTCTTATTTTGCCCACCGCATCCGTCACTTATAAGTACCACATCAATATAGGTGGTACCTAGCTTACTGAGGTAATGTAACAGCATGCTAGTAACATCATTTAATCACTTGAAGCTTTTATCTTCATGGTAAGTAATCATAGTAACTTCATCAAAACCTAAGTTAAGGACACCAAACATATTATACGTTAGTTGTCTTAAGTAAAACACAGTGTTTGTTTTGCGATTGGGAATAGGAAGATTCTTCATATAGTCGACATTTAAACAAACAAGATACCCTGTTTTTGTTTTCTTACAATACATTAGCTTTTTATTTCTCTAATAGCCTCAGATTTCCTCAAGTAAAGAGACTTTTCGAGCAAGAGTTTTTTTTTCTGACTTTAATGCAGTGTAAGATATTTTCTGCTCCGTAGAATCACGTGGGTAGCCAATGGTAATATTTAATTTACACATGAACACAGTCCAATACAGTTTGTATGGAAGGTTCAAACGATAATTTTTAATGAACATTTCTTGAATATTTAGAACAGTTAAATCCTCAGGTAAAAATTCTGCAAGTATTATCTCGTATGGAGTAATGTGAGGTGTGGGCTTTGAAGGAGGAAATGTGAGATTTAATGAAGTCCCGGACATTGTCAGGTGATTTAGATGGTCTGTTTGTATGCTTTCCACACATGTCTTTTGGCGACCAGACAGTTTTTAATTCTTCTTATTCGCCAAGGAGAAACTCCATGAAGGCTTGTGAATGCTGCACAAAGTACAGGAGTGTCTATACCACTTAACGTTACTTTGTACGAATATGTTGCGCAGTTGTCTTTCCTTTCCTGGGCCGTCTACGAGCAATGTGATGAAGATAAATAAGACCGGCTAAATGGCAGTATTGATAAGCTATGCTGTGCACGTTGTTGAATGCTTGTATGATCTGCTGCTGACTCTGTGCGTCCAAAATCGAGTCAAAGCATTTGAATCGGCTACCTATAGATAATAAAACCATGCAAATGAATAATACAGCACATTTTAAATGCATTTTGTAAAGTACATTCTACTGGAAGGAACAACCTATTAGAAATATTACGACCGAAGTTTACCTATTGTTAATGTCAACGATCTATCACAATAGCATTATTAATGTATAGAATAGAGGAAGATCACAAATAAAAGTACTTTTCAAATATTACTCTTATCTGCTGTCTTTGCCAGTAACTGTTGGGGTCGCTTTGTTTCCAACATGATTAATGTGTTTAATTCCAGCAACCTTAGCTCTCTTTACTAGATGTTGCCTCCTTTGTTTGCTTAACTTTCTGTTTGGCCAATTCCTTTGTTTGCTTAACTTTCTGTTTGGCCAATCAGTCACATCTCCATCCTTTGTGTAGCTGAGTAAACTTCAACTTTCACATTGTTTACTTATTTAACAATACAAGCACAAACTATCAGAAAATATATAAATGCAAGCATAGATAAAACATGTATAACCATGTAACCAGAATATGCCTGTCTATAGATAGCACTGATGTGTATTCAATACTTTCAACTTAGCAGGCGAGAAATACATCGCAAGCCCAGCGATTGCTGTGTGGCAGGACTTGTATGGTTTTAACAGAATATATTAGATTTGTGTGCTTCTTACGGAACTGCTCTGGACTAATGTGGTTTTAACAGAAATTGCGTTTCTTTTTTGTTTGGCTATATATGTGGATCTATATGACTTTTTTCAGAAACGCATAGGTTACTCGACTATATAATTTATAATACAAAGCATGTAATCTTATAAATTGAATTTTTATTATTTATTTATTTATTTATTTATTTATTTTTTATGTTTTTGCTACAATCCCCTCAGTTGTAACTTTCACATTATTTGATAACGTGTGTAAATGAGAATTTGTATTGTTTGTCATGTCCTAAACTGTATATTTATGATCAGTGACATCAAAATACAAATATAACCACATGAGAACGACTAAGGAATACACGCCTGACAATACACTCGAAGCTAAGCTAGCCTACGTACCAGCAGATGACTGCCTCGTCTACTAATCCTAGCATGTAGTCTGCATTGCTGTGATGTATGTTTACAAGCTTTATATGTGACACTTATTTAAGTCTCTGGTGTCATTGTAATGTAAATTGAAAAATTTGACCACTTGAGAGTTTACGTTAATAGTAATGACTGCCGCAGCGATATTCTTAACTTCAGAATTGGGATTCGATTAGATGGAGTTTCTTGTCAATGAGCACTTGCGTGGTTGTTGAGATACACAGCTGCAAAACTTGTAATGAAACAAGGATCACACGATGGAACGTGTTAAGATTGGACATGTGTAGTAGGTGAAGCGAGAAGATGTATGGCTGTAAGCATTTAAGACGCAATCCCAGGTGTTAAGTGTGGTTAAGAGCACGATCAACAATGAGTGTGTATACTAGCACAGACCAAGTACTTGACGCGCAAGCCACCTGAGCTGAAGTATCAGCCGACGTCTGTCTGGAGGCGCCTGCAGTGACAGCCTCGACACAGGCATGTGCTATTCTAAGTGAAGGCCGGGTACCTGCCCACACACGTCGCTAGGTGGCGAATACCACAAACTGTGCAAGATAAACTAACTGCATTGAGCAGTTGTTCTTGGAAGATTTCTTACATTCTTTCGAACATAAGTTGTTTATAATTTGTATACAACGGGCACACTTATGTGAAGAATGCTTCGATAATGATAGAACTAACTTATTATTGGGTGGGAGGGTGCATGTTGGGGCAGGAGAGAAGGAACAAGTTTCTTAGTGTCCTTGTACCTCACTCTAACACTGAGTGGAAAACTGTAATTTTTATAATTTTTAATATGATAATAGCTAGGCCTCTATGGTAACTGAATTAAAAATACTCACGTTTTCATTAGAAAATAATTTCAACATCTGTAAACCTCTATTACAGAGATTTTCAGATAGTAAAATTATTTTCAAATAAAATAAGAGTGTTTTTGAAATTATGTTATTATAGAAGCATATATATTATAACATTAAAAAATTACAAAAATTTAGGTTTTTTTTTTATTTTGTCGATTTTGTGTTTTCAAGCCCATATTTTTCTGAACACAATATTTTTAAATCGAAAGTCAAGCATACTACCGCATAGTGCTATATAAATAAACGTCCACTGATAAAATATCTACTCGGAAAAATAATGTCGTTGAATTTTGATGAGTAGTTCAGATTTTATTGATGACTGAGTGTTCCAGTCGCCCGCTCGACATCGCACCTTTCCATACCTTTAAGAGCTACCGAAAATTGTTTTAATATTCTTAAACATTTGTACACTAACATGTACACTTATACAAGGTGGTGCAGAGGAAACGCATGTTTTTCGAACAGCTGGTACGCGGCACCGGGATGTTGGCAACGAATGTTGGCAGACGGCCCATACAATGCCCTTTCAGTCGCCATGGAGCGTTGGAGTGTACAGCATCGTGTGTTCGTTGTCGAGCAGTTTTTCAAAAACAATTAATCTGTAGTCACAGTGCTACGTCTTTTCCGTCAACATTTTAGAGTTGGACGTCGCAGTGCAGTGCCTGATCGAAATACCGTTCTCCGATGGGTTGCAGCATTTCGCAGTACTGGTTCTGTGATGAAAAGGAAACCACCCGATCTTCCCCGTTCTGTACGTACACCGGAAAATGTAGACCGAGTCAGAACGGCGGTTGTTACGAGCCCTAGACGATGGACTAGACGACATGCTGTAGCACTGGGTATGTCACGTCGTTCGCTGCTCCGCATCTTACATGATGACCTCAAGTTCCATTCGTGCAAAATAATGATCGTCCAGCAGCTTAATGCAGGGGATTTCGTACAGCGCAGAGAGTTTTGTCGCATAATGGATGAAATGTTTACGGAAGATCCCGATGTTACAGTCTGCATGAGTAATGAAGCACATTTTCATCTTGACGGTTACATTAATGTTCAAAACTGTTGGTATTGGGCTTCGGAGAACCCACAAGAATTACACCAAAAACCTCTGCACAGTTTAAAGGTTTCAAAGATGGGGATTGTTGGACCCTATTTTTTCGAAGAAGAAGGACGTGCAGTTACTGTTACATCAGCACGCTACGTCGAGATGTTAAACAACTTCCTTCGTCCAGAACTGGAAAGGCGTCGAGTAAACATGAGAGACATTTGGTTTCAGCAGGATGGTTCCACAGCTCACACGGCGAGAGCATCCATGGCGGTGGTGCGACGAATCTTCCCTGGACATGTGATTTCGCGATTTGGTGATGTTCACTGGCCCCCTCGCTCACCCGACCTGTCGATATGTGACTTCTTTTTGTGGGGATATTTGGAATCAGAAGTGTACATCAACAAGCCTCGCACACTCGATGACCTGAAGAATGCCATCCGTCTGGAAATTGATGCCGTGCCGAATGTAATGGTGGAGAGAGACGTCCGTAATTTTCAGACGAGGCTCAACATTTGTATCCAGCAAGAAGGACGTCATATCAAAGACATTATTTTCCACACCTAAATATGGTATGTAAATTCTAAAACTGCATTACAAAACCTATCATTTCATGCTTGTTATTATTCTCTTCAACCCATTGTGTCCCAGTAATTCAATATAGAAAAACTTGCGTACACATGAGAGTATTTGTGTGTATTTAACAGGAGTTATAGAATATTCGAACAATACATTAATTTTAGACATTACCAATGCACACACAGTAAAAGAACTAGGTTTCTGGTACATACTGCTAGTTAATAAAAAATTATTCTTTCCTTTTTGTGACTTGTTGAAATTACAATTTTAAAATATCTTTAGAAGTATGAACATATATCACATAACATGCACTACGATATCTTGCATACCCACCACTCCTACACTTCCAACACCACGCCTGGTTATTTATGTTGCCAACAAGAATCACACAAAATTAATGGTTTCATCACCAAACACACAAATAAATTGACGGGAAATAAATAAAAATGTTTATTAACAGTTTTTAAAATCACAATTTATTGTTGTATAATACACATAAAACCACATTACAGTCACAATGTTTGGGATGTAATATTTGTCATACAAATACAATACAGATGAAAGTTACAAATATAAGGTTTCCAGTCCATCAAACTTAAAAGGAATGACGAAAAAAAGACTTGTGAAATACAGCACACAAAAAGCAACTGAAAATACAAACATAAGTATAGTATGAACTTAAGCATATTAATAAACACGCGCAAACACACATAAGATATATATTTACATATGTATATACATAAATTTTAAGTTTAAAACTAAAAAACTTATTTTTTTTAATTTATACAATCAACAGGAACAATTTTATTTACCCAGTATATTACCGAAGTTCCTCAACACAACAGCAAGTGCTCAACCGATTTCGTTACCAGGGTACAAAAGTATCCACCCAGAAAATGTTACACACACGAACCTTGAGGCGGCAACAAAAACTGTATTTAACATTAACCGTCATTGTCCTTCCTAAGGTAGGTACTATATATATATATATATATATATATATATATATATATATATATATATATATATATATATATAATTATATATATATAAAGTAAAATTTTCTTACTTGTTAATTGTCTTCTTGGCAGGTATTAAACAGGTGATGTGCATTTTTAAATATTAAAAAGTCATTTGTATCATGTTAAAGAAAATTATTAGCCTTTAAGCCTTTAAAATGTATGGGGATTATTATTCCAGATGTAACCTGATTTTAAAAAAAGTTAAAAATGTAGCTACAGAGTAAATAAGTTATTTAAATGCCTTCTAGCCCAGTTATAGCATTAGAGGAGACCAGCACAGTCATGAGCTGACTTATTGACATTTATTACCATGAAATATGAACAGCTTTACAGAGTGTTCAATTCGATAAAAGTGTTGTTCAAAAATATTTTTTCATAGAGCATATTAAAATGTTGTTTTCATGGGAGGGTAAAAATTGTGCAAATTAATTTTATTATCTTACTTCCAAATAAAAATTGCTAACGCTTTTAACTTTGCATTAATTGACAGATAACGATGAAACGTTGGTAGTCTAATCTCTAAGTGCCATAAATCATTTGCTACATAACAATTTTAAATAAATTAAAAGAAAATATTATAATTTTATTTTTAAATTATGTCCGTAGAAAATTATTTATGGAACGCTAAGTAGTATTTTCGTGCACACTATAATATTGTCAAGTTATTCAGCTTTGAACATGCTGTATTTTCAAACGCTCTTATTGGCTAAGGTGGGACAAGCAATGGTTAGACGCCGCCCGCGTTTCATGTTAGTATTAGAAGTTCACGCAAACCGAAGGTACCTGCTTGCCGAGCACATTACAGTTGATCGTATCAAATGAACCCTACCAACCACCAGAATATCGGCCAATCACTGGTACTTTGAACACACGTATTGGATAGGACGGCGGGTCATTGCCGACAAAAAGGGACAACATGCACAGCAGACTGTGCAATACACAATACACGGGTACATAAATTCTGTACCAACATGTTTTAATGTTACCAACATTAAACTATATACATTAGCAATTTTCAGTTGTTTTTTTTTTTCAGCAGCTCTTGACAGGTTAGATTGTTAGGTACAGGTAGGGCCAAGTGGGCCTAGGTCTTACCTAGTTTTGGAAACGATCTTTGAGCAAATATATAAATTTTTAAGGTGAAATAACTGTATCTATTTGAAACAATGATCTTATTTGTCAATCAACTGTGGTAGAAATATAACATTTTCTGGATCCGTCACTAGCTCAGTGGCATATCTGAGCTCTATCTAAACTTTACTTAATGTCAGCACATGCTTATGAACGCAGGGAATGAAAGACATTCTGTTTAAAACTATTTTCAGGAAAAAATAATAGCCCACTTTATTGAAGTTTTTTCATAATTTGAAAGTTAATAAAAAATACTGAAAATAAAAAATATGACACTGTAGAGTTTATCATGCTTAGATTGCGGTATGGAATCTCTTTATCCAATACCCGATAACTGCCATTAGAACTGTCTTCATTTCAGCATGTCGCAACTTTGATCTTAATATGTTTACGTACTGTACACATTTGAAATGTGCAGTGCATGTATTTATTTCACTATACTAGACAATTCTTACGGGTTGAAAAAATTCAAAACCAAAATTTTGAGCTATGGTACTTTTTTTGTGCATTCTTAAATATGTATCACAGCACAACAGAAACATTAATACTAAAAAAGTGTTCAGAATGTAATGGTGAATAATTTCATATACTCTGGATACCGAAGAAAAAAATAGGAAGACTGAACATGTTCACGCTTTACTGATAATTTTTTTCTGATCGGATGTTTTCCTTTAATAAAAAATTTGATCAATGAGAAACCTTGTTATTATTGAAGTTAGATGGGGGACCAATGTGAGTGAGTTGCTCAAAATGAAATGAACCTATTTTTAAAAGCAACACTACTGCAATACTTTCAAACGTTCTCTTTTTTATAGCTGTTTAAAGCGATGTGCACCACGAGATATGTTCATGGAATCTTTTAAAATTTACTAATATTACATAGACTATTATCAATATATACATATATGGGTCAATGATCCTGTTCATGTTTTACTGTGAAGTGAAATTTCACAAAATTTACCTTTGCAATCTAAATTTTATGATACGGTATCGGCAAATGCAAAAGTAGAGGAGTAAAAAATAATAAATTATATGGCTGTAAAGTAGTGACAATTTGTAGTTAAAGCAACATTAATGCGAACAAAATAATAAGCATTGTTCAAAAGATGCGTACCGTACTGACAATAACGTTGTTCGTTAGACTACTATACAAGTACTGGTAACTCATCATTCTCAAACCATTGGTGGGTAAACGTTTCTGGTTTTGATTACTACAATATAGCATACAAACATTAATGTTCTGTGCCTTTCTAGAATCTTACGATCGAATACAAGGCTTGCACTAAGGATTGATGTAAAAGTTACTGTGTAATAATAGTGTTCTCTTGTAAGCAATATGTATTTAAAATTAAGTTCTGCAACCTCTGTCAAAAATTACCTTTATTTTGAATAGTTTAAAATATCAAGCATTACAAATGTGTTTGTATAGAGACAGAGCTAAAATCTTGTTAACCAGTGAAAATCCTCTACACCTAGGTTTAAGTTTTTGAGTTCTAACCTGTGACAATATGAACTGGTATGTCACATCACACACGAGAACTACCGATTGTTGGAAATGCTTGGTGTTGCACATTTCTTCCGCCATTCGAAGTCTCTTGTGAAAGGAACAAGCCTCCTTCTTCAACTTAGCGGCCACTTTGTACAAGTATTG
Organism: Medauroidea extradentata; assembly: GCA_003012365.1. NCBI lineage: Eukaryota > Metazoa > Arthropoda > Insecta > Phasmatodea > Phasmatidae > Medauroidea > Medauroidea extradentata. Next base: position 29,187 of record PNEQ01043907.1, read on the forward strand.
AGATTTTGGGGTAAACTGATCTTCACATGTCACACTGACACCTTTTAAGAGGCTCGAGCTCTCTTAATTCCTGAAAAATATAAAAAAAATTATTAAATTACACATCCCTGTACATAGGTTTAACTTTGAATCCTACAGATATCTGCCTTTCAGAGACTCCTTTTTAAACTCCTTTGCAACTTTACAGCAGTGTCTCAGGAATTCATGCCTCGATAGTTTGAGGACTTGTGGCAGATAGTTTTCTGTTTAGTTTTATTTCTACAAAAATGTGTTACTGCTTTAATTTTCTTTTCGCCTTGTAACATATAAAGTGCGGAGAGTAGTATACGTAACTTCACCTCTCTCACACATACACCAGACATGAGCTTATTGGGCTCGCAATACTATAACGAGAAATGTCAGTCCTTGCCCAGACTACAAAATTATAATATTTCTAAGAAACAAAGTAGTACATGGAAGTTTACTTTCAGGAACTTTATATTGTTTAAATTTCATACAGTAGTCAACAGTTCCTATTAGTAAGAGCTTCCGTGAACCTGCCAGGAAACAAACTACGATAGAAAGCAGGGTAAATTAATTTACAATAGAATAGGGTGTGAAGGATGAAGGTGACCAGAGTTAATTACGTTGCCGCCTGACTGCGTGTATTACTACAAATTCCATGGTATTGTAACTTTAGCAGAGTCAATAATACAAATACTGTCTTCATCCACGCTTAATTTCTCAATTC